>WAAD01027104.1:8956-18956 GCA_013389945.1 Fregata magnificens | reverse complement strand
TCAGCTAATGTAACATTCAATAAATCAATGTTTAATAAATAATATATTAATATCTTAAAATTTATGTGTAAGAAAAGATAGCACGGTAATATGATTTCCTTTGATTTTCTTTACTTTTTTTTCTTTCTTAATGAACTAGTTCCTTGTCTACTTTCAGTATTTCACAGAGCATCCACAATACGGTCTTTCCCCAGACATTAAGTCTCCTTGTTTGAATCTGCCCCCACTCTTTTGTCTACAAAATCTCAGAATACTTTTTCTATAAATTAACTCACTAGTATTCTTCAGTGGCTCTAATATCAAAAGGTTACATCAAGTACATAGACTAAACCATAGTTCAAATCTCAGGAAATATTTTACCATTTTTACCTCTTAAAGAATCTTTACCCTTTCTCTTGCAGCTTAAGCTTCTTCCCTATCATTTTTTCCTATTTTTGTTTCTTTTAAATCAGAAAAGTTCTCTAAACTTTGAGCAATAATCTTCTGAGCGAGATGATATTCCAGGCTACACTCTGTATTCACTCCCTGGTCTTACTTCTCATGTGTCAAGGGTTTCATATACAAAATAGATATGATAAACCTATATATGATATACTGCCTATGCTTGCCATATTTTTTAAATTGTATGTGATCTAGTTCTTCTATTTTACTCCTCAACATCTCTCCTTTCTTTCAGAAACAATACATTTATTCCCTAGATTAAACAACTCCTTTTTTCACTTTCAATGTGATAACATTATTAAATAACAGATTAACAATTGTCAGGACAGAAGTGAAACATTAGAAATAAGCCCATGAAACTAATAATTTACTTTAAGATCTGCCAGAAACTATTTTTCCCAACAAGCTTTATATTATGTCCAATATGGACTTTAAGTAATAATACTCAAGTCAGTATTTACATGCATTTGTGCATTTTACAACTGTAAATTTTAACAGTATTGATCTGGAGTCCAGTTTTTAAAAATCCTGAATCTTAGTTTAGTTTCTAGTAGTAAACTGAACTTACTATTGGAATATCCTGAATCACTGCCTGGTAAGCTGGAGTTAAAAATTCAAGCTCTGCTTCAGCATGGTCTGTATTCACTACACATTCAACCTCATAGACACGAACATCGCAGGATGACTTCAGAAGAATCTGACAGTGGTAGCAACCAGCGTACTGAGGAATGAATTTTATAGGAAGCTCAGCTGCATCACTTTTATCTAAAAACAAAACCAAAAAATTGCAGTGTTGTAAAGCTTTTCAGA
Source organism: Fregata magnificens (assembly GCA_013389945.1). Taxonomy (NCBI): domain Eukaryota; kingdom Metazoa; phylum Chordata; class Aves; order Suliformes; family Fregatidae; genus Fregata; species Fregata magnificens. The sequence goes on along the minus strand of WAAD01027104.1, from coordinate 17,705 downwards.
AACATTGAATTCACAAGCAGAATAATAAACTGTAGGAGAGTCTCCCCAGCAGTACATGCAACAGTTTAAAACAAACAATAGAATTTTAGGACTCTTCATATAAGCATAACAAAATTTTTGTTTTCCTAAAAAAAGGTATATTTAAGCATCTGAACAATAATTTCTACTGTTTTTAGTAGTGCACAGAGAGAAGTATTTTAAAAGATCTATGAAATCTAATAGAAAAATTTAATGTATATTAATTTCTGTAAATATAAAAAAAGTATAGTAGTTACTATACTTTTGTCAACAGTTACTATGAGAGATGTAGAGACAACACAGTATATTTGACTGATAGTAGCCCCAACAATGACTAGAATTCTGTTAAGTTTAGTAGTTCTCATGAGAGCTACTCATTAGACTTTTCCTATGACCAATTTTCGATTGCAAGTCTGAGTTTCCAAAAATGCCAGGGGTGTCCAGGTTGGAACAGAATCATGAAACATCCCATTTGCCCAATCCACAGCATGTAGGAAAAACTCCCTACAGTGATCTCTAGAGTAAGGAAGAAGCAATACAAATGCTATCCGTCTTTGGACATAGCCAGGCCTAACAATTCTGCTGCAAACACTTACTCCTCTGCTCTTGCTTACAGAAAGGATCAAACTCTTTTACAGTGTTTTAAGCCCTTCACTAGCCCTTGTAGGACACTTTCCAAAGGAGAAGGGAAGGCACATGAGGAACTCCAGTGACTGGCCATAAAAAGAGTTCCCCAGTCCAACTCTCCCAAGGGTCTCTAAGAAACCCGAAAAAACACATGAAGACTGCAGCTGTAAAAACTTCACTGTAGTTTTATATGGAACAAAGACTGTTTCTTTTCACTGTTTTCCAAGATCAGAAACCAACACCTAAAGTTGGAAAAGATAATGAGGAAGGTCAGAGACAATGTAATGACACAACAGAACCTGACAGATAAAACTCCAAACAACTTGCTTCTCCCTGAGGGGGGACACATGACAAATTTTTGTGGGATTTCCCTTCTTCTTCCTTAATTTGGCTTATTTCCTGATGATATATATGACAACTGGACTCAAACTATTCTAATATCTTCAATGATGACTACTGAATTTTGAAATTGAAATCTATCTTCATTTGTGATGCTGTTCATTCTATTTCACAAAGTGGTGCTCCTCATGTATTCAGTTCTCACCTCTGCAAATGAACAGCAAATTGAAGCTTTCTTGTTGCCTTATGTCACCACTACTTCAGTTTTTTCACAAAAATAGCTCAAGTTCAAGAGACGAATCATACAGAATGACATTATTAATCTTTCAACATTACTAGGCTATCAAAAAGATTATGAATTGCACCTCAGATTTAACCCTCTCTGAAATAAATTAGTTTGTTCTCTTTTAAAGACAAGATTTATGGCCTGGTAATTTTTGAATTATTACTTTTTTTTCTATTTTGTCACTAAGTTATTATCCCCATTGGCTATCTTCCACAAAAGTGACCTGAGTTTGTCAGTTACGCAAGGAATGAAACTGTCCTTTCCATTCTTCAGTTCATTAGTACAGTCCCCAATTTTCTCCATCTACAATAATTTTTTTAAGATGTTGAAACAAAATATTTACTTAAAATTTAACGTACACATTTTAAATACTTGCATTTCAAGACAAAGTAGGCGTTTATAACATGTCTTTGAAGAAAGATAAAACAGTATACTGAAAGATCCGAAATATTTCTGCATGAGTTTTACTTTCTTGCACTAAACGGAAATTGTAATTACTATTAATTAGGGTTATCTTTCAGTGAGTTGGACCCATCTTTGCAATGCACACTTTCAAACAAATGCCTCCTATAGAAAAATTTAAAAAGAAAACCAAGAAGAGTCTTTCTACCCATCCCATATTTATAATATTTAGTTTGGCATTACTTTTGTTAAAATATTTGTTTCTTATACATTAGAAAAACACATTGAAGAATAGGTCAGTTGGATAATTGAAATATTATGATCAATTACAATCAATGGAAAGGAAAGCAAGTCAATTGGTGGTGTTTATTTAACATGATTAATATTTTATGCAATAAGACGCGGTTTCTGAAGTGAGACAGGATCTCCAAATCAAAATCACTTGCCTGTGAATTACAGGTGCAGGTTGGCGTTTTTCTGCAAAATGTTTTTTCATGCTAATTTTAAATACCATAAAGTAAACTGGGCTTAAAAGTTCCTCAGCTTAGTATGTTTTCTTCTTTCTCAGTCTCATAAGATATTCAGCAAAGATTAGTCTAGGAATTAATTCAAAGATTTTATGAAAATAATCCATGGGGTCACAACTGGCCTAACAATTCCTGAGACAAAAGTAGTAACAGTAAGCAATGGGCAGCATTTCTGTTATTTCTATGTAACAGGAAGCAGAGCCTGCATCCACGGAAATTAATGAGACTGCAAGCATTTCTCCAACAGCAAAAAGTCAGGCAGAACAATACAGGGTTTTGGTACAGTTTCCTTCCCTAGACAGGATATTTATTGTTTGATGGGGAGATATTTCATGTGAAATAGGCAAACAGTTTTATTTTATAGATTTGTGTTAGACAAATGCCTATGGGAAACATTGACTTGATCCTGAATCTGAATATCTGAATTGGGATTAGTTGTGAGACAGTTGTCAAAAGAGGGGTATTTGCGAAAGCAAAACTTTTTGGTGTGTAATATCACCACATGTTCTTGGAAAGGTAAATTACAGCACATAGGTGTTGGTCATGTTCTCTGCCAACTGCCTGCTATCTTGTGCCATTTACTTATCGCAAAGGACAATCTGATCACCATCTGCAATTAACAAAGTCCATGTGTTCTGGTTCTTAAAAATCTTACAACTTATCATTTTAGATCTCCCTGACCTGAATTCAAAGCTAATCCTCTAACTGCATTAGCCAACAAACAGTACCTTTCAAAGAAAAGTAATGACAGTTCTTTTGACATTAAAATGTAAGAAAAAGCATATTCTAGAGGTTAGTAATAATGGCACTTAGTAGAGTAATTGCTGTTTAGCCCTATTACATTCCATATCACAATCTGTTGACATAATTACTGAAGGTAGGAAACTACGGGCCTTCAGCAGTTAGTCAACTACTTGTACATTATATTAGCTTTTATTCAGCAGTGATGGTTCTATCCATTTAGATGCTCAAAGCTAAATTTCACAGTCAACATATCTCAGCCTCTGACGCCGTGCGTGTGTCACAAATAACTGGTTAAATTAACCTGAAGACTGAATTTGCGGGTATGGACTAGAAGAGCCCAGACTCTTCTGACTTCTGTTTATTAATCGGATCTTCAGATGAGCTCATCTGAATTGGAACATCACTCTACTCAGTAGTCTTGAAAAAGCAACCACTCTTTTATATCCCTTAATGAGTGCTGATATGTTTTGAAATTTTTGCTATAACTGTGTATGTTTACTTGCCGATTTTCTTTCACTTTATCTGAATACAACAGATTTGTAGGAGTTTCAAAAAAAAGTACTAACTGTTTATTGGGGTTTTTTTCCACTTAAATAGAGTATATCATTACACATCTAAGCAAACAGTTAAATACACTTCACCAATCAGAAAATGAAGATCTACTGGGGTAAAAAAAAGGAATGAAAGCAGCTTTTCTTTAATTGATTTAAAAATGCAAGTGGCAGAGACTTTTTTCAATGTCTTGTCACGAATACTCAGCAGCCATGGGCTGGATGGCTGAGCCCAGAGAGTTGTGGTGAATGGAGTTAAATCCAGTTGGCGGCTGGTCACAAGTGGCGTTCCCCAGGGCTCAGTTTTGGGGCCAGTCTTGTTTAACATCTTTATCAATGATCTGGGTGTGGGGATTGAGTGCACCCTCAGTAAGTTTGCAGATGACACGAAATTGGGTGGGAGTGTCGATCTGCTCAAGGGTAGGAAGGCTCTGCAGAGGGATCTGGAAAGGCTGCATCAATGGGCCAAGGTCAATNGCACCTCGAGTACTGTGTTCAGTTTTGGGCCCCTCAGTACAAGAAGGACATTCAGGTGCTGGAGCATGTCCAGAGAAGGGCAACGAAGCTGGTGAGGGGTCTAGAAAACAAGTCTTATGAGGAATGGCTGAGGAAACCAGGGTTGTTTAGTCTGGAGAAGAGGAGGCTGAGGGGAGACCTTATCGCTCTCTACAACTACCTGAAAGGAGGTTGTAGTGAAGCGGGTGTTGGACTCTTCTCCCAAGAAACTAGCGATAGGACAAGAGGGAATGGCCTCAAGTTGCGTCAGGGGAGGTTTAGATTGGATATTAGGAAAAATTTCTTTACCGAAAGAGTGGTTAGGCATTGGAACAGGCTGCCCAGAGAGGTGGTAGAGTCACCATCCCTGGAAGTGTTCAAAAAACATGTAGACATGGCACTTCAGGACATGGTTTAGGAGGCACGGTGGTGTTGGGTTGATGGTTGGACTTGATGATCTTAGAGGTCTTTTCCAACCTTAATGATTCTATGATTCTATGATATGTGTCACACTCAGAAGCCAGTAAGGAGGTGTGCGGCACTACAATAAAGTAAAACAAAGAGTTTCGTAGGGGCTGGTTATTCAATAAACATTGCCCCTTAGTATTTCTGAAGAATACTCGTAAAAGCTTTGGAAACAAGCAGGCTACACAGTTACTATGCCAATGGGCAATTGGAATGCTGCCAAGTAAAAAGTTTGCTTAATAAAACTTAAGAAACATAGTAAAGCTAAGGTGCTTTCTTAAGTCATCCAATGCACAGCCCCTACTGAAAAGGATTAGCCAAATTAATTAGCCAAATTATAAAGTATTACATTGAGAAAAATACAGTAGAGTAATAATTCAAAGTCCCTTTATCTAAAATCACAACAAAGACAGAGCTAAGATCTCTCTAAAACATATGCCCAAAATTTACAAATATCAAAAATTTCAAAAGTGATTCTTCATGACTGGAAGGAATTGGCTGAGACAAGATCTTTAAAAAATAAGCAACAGAGAAGAGAGCTCAGAACTAATAAAAAGAGTGCACCCAATGCATAAGGAAGTATTACATGGAGAGAATCAAAGATCAAGTTTTTATACCACTTACTGCAAAATAGTAAGATAATGCAAAATTAGCAATGAAGTCTTAATGCCAGAAAGATATAACAAGAGGTAGATAGAGATTTCTGTAGTACATGGTAATACACATTCCTTTCTTTTTGCAATTTAGAATTGTCTAAGGAAAGTTTTCTTCTAAAAAAAGAGAAAAAAAGGAAGCCAGTAGTTGTTTTAACAGAAGTCAGGAAGAAGCCACAACAATCTGAATAAATTAACTGTAGGAACAATTCTCAAGAAAGTAGAAAGTTTCTAACAACTCTTGATAGTTCTGTAGAGAAGGCTTTTTCATCCATTCACTGGGGAGGAAAGAAAAAAAAAGGAGGGGTGCTTCTTTTGGATATTCTTTGCAAGCATAACAGCAAGCAGCCAGCATTGTCAAATGCTGTAGTAAGAGCCAACAGAACTCTGATCTGTTAGATACTGAATCTAAATTAGATAGCAAGGTGGAACTACATTTTTTCATTGAAAATGCATTGTGGACTTTTATTTCTTCCTGGAAATTTTAATGCTGAAATAGTACAACCTAGCCATCAAAAAAATAGGGTTTTAGTTTTATTTTCCTGCCTAGGATTTTTATGTCTATCTTTATAAACTAGGAAAGAAACTAAACCATATGGCATGACTAAAAGCATTCTAGGTGCATGCTTGCCTTAGAAAAGTTCAACAACATACATGCTTATAAAATACAGCAAGTGTGTATCAGGACATACTTGCTTAGGTGCATATCCATTTGAAAATTAAAATCTTACCATTATTTTAAAAACTGCACAAATTTATCATCACTGATGTAATGTATATGCATATTTATCATTACATGGCAATAGCAGTTGGTATTTGGTTATTATTACAATGTATAATATAAAGTATTGATATGCTGGTACTGACATGCTGTTGTATTGCTTTTGCATATCAATTGCTATCAATCATTTACTCCCATATATTTTCTTTCCTTTAAAATACTTCTAGTCCAAGGGTATTACTATCAGGTTTCTGCTAATAGTATGATTGATAATGTAAAGTCCTTTCAAGGGAGAAGATCGCAAACAAAAATACAGTCTGAAAAAAGAAAACCAAATAATCAGGAAGGCCTTCTCATAAAGTACTTGCATGCTGTAGTATTCATGAACCATCACATGCAAATATGTGAGGCGCCCTACCTCAGGAATTTTTACACATTTCTTTTTCCATTACTCAAAGTCATCTGCAGTGTCATGTTACAATATATAAAGGCACAGCCTATTCCAGAAAATTCCTGAGTTTCCTAACTCTGGGATAAATGCTTATTGTTCTTACATCTGGATACCCACCGCAGTGCTTTAGTTTTAGATACTGATAGCAATAGATCTTGTATTATTCAGGCAATTGCTCAAATTTATCTGTAGAATGTTTCCCTTTCTACAACAGAGAAGATCCTACTTATGCCTGAACTTTACCTTCCAGATTTTGTATGTACTAAAATTAAGGTCCTTAATTTTTGTTAAACTTTGGTGCAAAAAGTTTATGAGTACTCAGAAATGTGATAACCAAATTCCATCTTCCAGAGTAAAATTTTTTCTCTTTTCCCTAATCATTCAACTAATTTTTATTTTAGCTTTGATTTTTAAGTCTTCATTTATTTCAACTTTATGTCTAGAAATGTATAGTTCTATTTATTTTTGTGCAATTTTAGCTTTTAAGTATTTTATTATTCTTCCCCTGCTTGTATAATTTGACTGTATCAAATGTTTATTTCACTTTTAATACCAAAAGACATATTATTGGACATTTATCTTAATATTAGAATTTCACCAAATAATTTTTATATTAAGCCCTAGCCTGACAGTTGGAACAAAAGTGTGTATCTTAGGAAAGCTTCCACTTTCTTTTTTATAAGACTAAGGGGTAGAAAGATTGTTGTTTCTCTTCAGTTTGTGTCAGTATTTAATAAACCTCACACCTCATTTTACAGGTATCATAAATTGTGTCATTACAAATCTCTGTGTTATGTAGAAAGTGCTATGCTTTCTACATAGAGCCCTTTACAGTCAGACATAGTCTCCCTTTTTAAGTACTTACAGGTAACCTGAACAGGACCTCTTTCGCTCAGACATCCCTGAGAGGTCAAGCTATTCAAGCTTTCAAGACCTTGAAATAATTACTATAGCACTTCCCTGAACCCTTCCTCATTTGTAACCTCCCTTCTGAAGTATGGAAACCAGAACTGGATGTGATGCTCCAGTAATACTCTCCCTTTCATAAAACAGTAAAAGCACTTTTCAATACCTATGCTGTATTTTTCCAATTATGCATTCAAGGATCCTTGTTTTTCGAAATTTTCCAAAAACTTCCTTAATGGAAGAGTGAGAGGGAGCTGAAGTCAGAAAAACACAGAGTGGGAAATAAGGCTGAAAGCTTTAGTTCACACAGTGAGATAAGTACTCTGCTACTTTGCAGATTTCTCAAACTTTTTCGGAGACATCACTTTGCAAAACAAAGCCCTTCCTCCCCTTTCAACCTATGTTATTTTGTCTTTGAAATATAACATTATTTAGTATAAAAACCATATTATTCAAATAAACCAAACTGCTGAGCAAGCTGTTCTGCTTAGTTAAAACTTAAAGCTGATCTTTCATTAACTGCTGAAAAGACAAACAGTATGGATTTTTGTTTTGGTTTTCACAGTTTTACCCAAAAATCCATAGCCATTTCCTTCTTTCCCCACCATAATCGGTGTTGTGCTGCTAGACAGGAGTAGCAAATATACAGCAGATAAACTGCTTATAAACCCTATTAAACAAAGATAATATAATAGCTCTGACTTGTCAAACATGCTCCTTACTTGCAGGAAGAGCATGTTCTTTTATGCAGATACAATTCTATAATGAAGACTGCATGGCAGAAAATCTTTAGACAAAATAGTAAAAAATAATTATGAAGATTATAAACATATATATACATTACAAAGTCAGTGACACAGGCAACAATTAAAAAGTTTTAAAACATGTATCTTTACAAAATAACAGCAAAAGGTACTAAATTTTAAATTATTGTTTTATCCCAAAGGTGCACAGAATGCGTGAAGGCAGATGGATGCTTATCAAGTTACAACTCTGAGCCATAAAACCTCTGTATTCAAAGTTTCTTGTGTTTTCATCTTTAGAAGGAAGACAGGGAGTGACACTGGGACAGCACAACATTCTTCCAGTCAGAGCATGGGACAAGTCCAAATATGCACATAATAATAAATAAAATAAAATTAATAAAATAAATACGATGAAAGCAAGTCAATGTCTTCCTCCCAGATCCAGTGATGATGAGAAACAGGCACTGCCAACACCAGATCTATTACTGGCTTTAGAGAAGCAGTATCTTCTAAGCCTCACAAACGCAATGGTCTCAAGTCTGCAGCAAAGACAAAGATAAGCCTTGACACTGACAGTCATGCAAGCAGATGTCAGAGTTCACTGGTGAAAACCTAAATCACATAGGAGCATCCTGACCCCTAAAGGCTTCATTTGTCAAGTAAGCTTGAAGCCTTTTCTGTCTATCCACATGTTCTTCTACACAGACTCCAGGTTTCACTCTGACCATATTCTGACCATATTCTGATCAGAGAATGAGGTAAAGGATACTCTGATATGTTTCCTGAGGATTAACATCCTTCTTCACCACAGCAGTAAG
>WAAD01027098.1:142936-167998 GCA_013389945.1 Fregata magnificens | reverse complement strand
CTGCCTTTTATTAATGGAGATGTCTGCTTGGGAACAGTCTGAAATTTCCACTGAAGATAAAAAAGGCTTTGGAGAAAAACTAGCTAAAGAACTTGCATTTAATGATATCAAAGAAGTTTTAGACAAGGGTTTTGCTGTTTCAAAATATGAAACTGTGATTCATTGAGGAAAACTTGTCTCAAAGCTAGCAAATCTAGTAGACGTAGGAACTTGAGGAGCAGTTGAAATTGGTGCAGAAATGGGTGTTGGTTGAACTGCATTTTGACCAATGCCAGACCTAGTTCTAACAGATGAAGTAGATATAGGAGAAGTAGATGTGCTTAGTGTCAACCGTGAACCTAGAAGAAATACAGGTCTTGTGAAAGTTGCTCTGCTAGCCAGCAAAGCAGACAAAGACACTTCAGAGGATACTACTGCTCCCTTAGAATGACTNGTTTTTAGCACTGCTGAAAGGCTGGTAGAAGGGCTTATGTTTAAAGTGAATGTAGAAAAACCTACAGAAGAAGTTGCAAAGTCTATAACTGGACTTTTTGAGGTTCCTTGTGTATCTAGAGATGAAACTGATGCTTGGGTAGCAGTTATATTTTGTGTTAATGATGATGTCCTACTGACTATGGGACTCAATGAAGAACTTGTAGTACGAGATGTCATATAAGGTGGTACTGATATTGATAACAAGATTGTAAATAAAGATGATGACCTTGTAAGAGAAGGATCTTTAGGAATGAAAGTGCCTGCAGTTTGTGCCACAAGGGTCAGTTTTCAATTCTGCATGTGAACTGCTTGGGTACTCTGTAATTTCTGAAGTGGTTATTAATGTAGCATTTAGAGGTGATACCAATGCCCTAAGAGGGAAGGCTGTAGACATAATGTATTTCATTGGCTTTTTAGACATGGATGACACTGAAAAGGAATCAGTGTGCATTATGTATTTATTTTCCATTGGATCTTTACTTGCTGCTTTACCTGCAGCAGAAGGTACTTTATAAAGACCTTATAAAGGCTTTTGGAGGCAACACTGACACCTGCCATAGCTTTGGGCTTCAGGGAGGTAATCAGAGAATACACTGGTATAGATAGCATGCGTGTTACAGAAGGACTTGAAGAAATGTTTATAGGAATTTGGGAAGCAACTTGAGGTGAAGATACAGTCATTATGGGCAGAGCAGCAGAAATACTGCCTTTTATTAATGGAGATGTCTGCTTGGGAACAGTCTGAAATTTCCACTGAAGATAAAAAAGGCTTTGGAGAAAAACTAGCTAAAGAACTTGCATTTAATGATATCAAAGAAGTTTTAGACAAGGGTTTTGCTGTTTCAAAATATGAAACTGTGATTCATTGAGGAAAACTTGTCTCAAAGCTAGCAAATCTAGTAGACGTAGGAACTTGAGGAGCAGTTGAAATTGGTGCAGAAATGGGTGTTGGTTGAACTGCATTTTGACCAATGCCAGACCTAGTTCTAACAGATGAAGTAGATATAGGAGAAGTAGATGTGCTTAGTGTCAACCGTGAACCTAGAAGAAATACAGGTCTTGTGAAAGTTGCTCTGCTAGCCAGCAAAGCAGACAAAGACACTTCAGAGGATACTACTGCTCCCTTAGAATGACTTAGTGAAGGACTCCTACTCTTACCAATCCCTGCAGGCAGCTCAGAAGTGACAAAAGATGGCTTGGAGGTTAAAGCTGTTAATGCTGAGGTAGGGGGAACAGTTCCTAGCTGAGTGCTTGAGGTTTCAAGTGGAAATGGAACTACCACTAGGGAAGTGGGTGTTAATAATGCAGATTGTGTTGGAATAGGACTTGCACTGAGGAGGGTTGTTGGAGTTGCTATTGTAATGGGTAAAGTTATAGATGCAGTAGAACTGACAGTATGTGATGTGACTGCTGAGGCTTGAAGAGCAGTTGGAATATCTGTTGAAGAGATGAGTTTGGAAAGGACAGTAGGGCTGGCTATGCTGTGAAGTACATCAGAAGGCTCCACTGTACTTGGTAATGAAAATGTTGAATAGGTGGCCACATTAGATGCTTCCAGTGAATAAATGTCTGTAATGGACTGTGCCGACATATTCATTCCCCTTAGAGTTGTGTTTGCCTTCATGGTTATTTTGTCTGTCACACCAGTATGAGTTGACTCAGTCCCTGAAGTAACAAATAAAGGAGGTGTCTGAGGAAATCTCTCTGTGGTAGCACCCGTGAGAGAGATTAACAATGAAGGTTTTGTTCCAATTGCTGATTCTGTAGGTGTCACAGGTATGCCTAAAAGGAAAAATGCATGTTTCACTGTCTTTTATGGATTATTGGTAAAGCAAAATAGCAATGTCTATCTCTACTCAAGTCCCATTTAAATATTAGCAAATCAGAGCATGATTTTGCTGAGAAGAAAACTTGCCAATGGTTCCAGGTTGCCTGATGACTTTGAGGAACTCAGCTGGCTCAAGGAGTTTTCTAACTTTCTTTGCAAGTGAAGTAGCTAATTTTTTATTATTAGTGAAAACCTTGATTTTGCAGAGCAATTTTGAAGCAACAAGGGAATTCCATGGAAAATTCAGTAAATCCAAAATAACAAAATATTTGGAACAAACATTATATCTTTGGAAGGTAGTATACTATATGAGATAACTTTGTAGTAGCAAATATTAAGTATAATGTATTTAATTCAAAACTTGTAAAATAAAATAAAAGACAGTATTAAAATGTAATTGTTATGTTAGAAGAATACTGTGTCCCCCAAAAAAGCAAATAATGTGGTATCTTCACACACCAGAAGTTACGAAGTAGATACACTGGATTTGTTAGTTAGCTCATCAACTGAAAAGTCTGAACTTTTCACCACAGCAGTATTTCTTCCGTTTGGGATCTTTCTCTTATATACGTATGATATACTAGCAGTAGATAGATATATAGTCAAATATAGTTGTGATGAGTGTAACACCATCTCAAAAGGTTAAATTTAACACACTATTAGAGAAATGAAAGAATTCAACTTCAGAGATGGCTTGTTTGGATGTAGGAGATGTATTTTGGATGACTGGGAGTGGAGTCTATGACCCAGAGAGACATTCTTCCACAGAAAGATGTTCTGGTATAGCATTTAATAAAAAACCCAACAATGCAGATTTGATTAAAACCTTTCCTGGGATCTCTAGAGTGATTTATAAGATTAGACCAATATAATAAAATATACTTACAGTCTTCTGGATAAACACATTTAAGTGTGACCTCATCAAGGATCATGTTTTTGGGACAGTATGGCAAGCATCCTTCAACCCTTTAAAATATTATATAGTTAATTCTAAAGCCACAGTAGAAATATAAATTAATTTTAAATTATTTTACTTTGGCAAAATGAAACGTTTGAATGTCCTCCCTATCAGAGTTCTAAGAACTTTCCAGTGTAATGGTGAACACAGCATTTTGAGGCATTTTAAGGTCAAAAAGACATTGAACAGCACAATTCTGTTTCTAAAGTGTTAATAATCAATTCTTTGCATAGGCTGATGAACATGATAACTTTGGACCATTCTGCTTCCACAACCAGGTGGAAGTTCAGATCCCTAAGAAGAAAGGTCTTCCATAGGATGAAGAACTTCTCTACAAGGGTACTGTTTTACCCAGATGTCTCATTTGAGAGGTTAAAATATTTAGACTGACTCCACAGAAAGTCTCATTCTCGTGCACTTTCAGCATAGGAGAGTGCAGACAAGTCCATATATTCCCTTACTTATTTATTTTTAAGAAAATCGTGACATTAACAACCAGTGTGCCCATATGGAAAAAGCTAAGAATACCAATGGAGAAAATTAGTAATATTCCTAATCATAAACTGCATATGCCAAGGGAGGTAGTCTGAAATTCAGAATATCATTTCTTTTCCACCAGATTTTGTGCCTTGAGTTTTTAGGCATTTTTCCTTTTAGTTTGTTGTGGTTCCAGAGATGCCAGGGGAGATCCATGGAGACAGGAAATCCTGTTACTAAATAACAAGATAACATCAGCCCTGTGAAATCCCTCATGTCATGCCAATGAGCATCTCCTAGTATAAGGTTCCCTCTTCTTACAGGAGAGGGCGTAGTCCACCCTTATTATTCCTCCAGTTTTTGATCTCTGTCACATAAACAACAGAAAGATGTAGTCATTTACAGCATCATGGGATGCTCGTTTAGGATGTGAATATAAATCCATAGAAGGGAATAGCCTTCATTTAATTTAATAGATTTCTACTTAACCACTACCAGAAGCTGATCCCCTGGGCTAAATACAAACCCTCTTATTCTTGTGTTGAAAGATCGCATGTAAACAGGAATATATACCATGGGAAATGTGAAGCTTGTTACAAATGTTTGCACATGACTTGTGAGGGTTGCTCACAAGAGTGATACTGAAAGCTGGATGAGTAAAAATGAATGGATATTGCAGCTGCAGTAGTTTTCAGAAAACATATGGTATGCATATTATAAAAAACAATACGGTAGCTATATGAGCTTAATTTTACTTACGGAGGAAGGAATTTACATGCTATTCCTTCAGGATCACTACATGTTTTAACACAAGGATTAGCACAAGATTCATATCGCCATTCACACATCCTTCTATAAGGCACAGACGCACCGAGTTCTGAGAAAGAAGGAAAAGGTATTATCTATTGATTATGTAGTCAATAAACTATAAATTTATAGTCTGTTCTAAAAGGTACATCAGGATTTTCAGAAAAATGAAAAAATGAAAACCGAGTAGAGAAATCCTTGAGAACTTTCAAATAGGTGAGATTTTGTTCATTTTCACTTTCAAGTATTTTAAATCCAATCATCAAGCTAAAAGACACTACAGCTTCAAAGATACAAACAGCTACTCACTTTTACAATATATTCTGTTTAAAAACCTTAAAAATGAGTTAAATATAGTGAAGGTACCATTGGTTGCAGAAGCAATACAGTTACCCCATTCATTTAAAAGAATAGATATCTATAGCTCACTAACAAGACATTAACATGCATCTTTTTGTGGCATGCCACATTCATTTTGAAAGAGTAAAACAATGAAAATGTAGTTCAAAGAAAAAGTGATCATCATATCTGCAAAAATTAGAAAACAATAGTGTTTGGAGGCAGAATGGAAGACAAAGACAGAATAGTAATTAAAAATAGGATAAAAAAATATTTGTTACTATTGCTGATGAAAGACAAGTGCTCTGAAGGCAAGCAGAAAAAACCATACTTATCCCTGGGGTTTATGCAGAATTTACCTTCAATACTAAAGCTACTCAAACGTTTGAATTCTTCTGAATCATCGTACTTTGCCACTTTAACACCGGATGAGGTGAGAATGATGAAAAAGCCTTTTTTACTGTGCAGTTCAAAGGCGCTGAGCCCTGGACTCCAGAGGCCCTGGTGGTGGAAGAAGGTGGCTCGTCTCCGAAAGGAGGTACTTGCCTGCCACTGTTCCAACCCAACAGTTTCATTGTCGTGTACATACAGAAAGTAGTTTGGTCTTTCAGCAGATTCAAGGGAAACAAGAGAGAGAGCTTCCACAGAAGAAAAAAAAAATAATAATAGTAACATTTTCACAGAAAACAACTTAAAAGTGAGATTAAAATCTATATATTGGCTGTTAAGTGGCTCCTTTTAACAACTGCTTTCCACAAAAAAAATATTTCAGTTTTATGTAACACAAAAAAAAGTTAGAAATGCAGGGTCTAAAGGAGACTTTAAATGATCACATAATCCAGAGCCACCAGAGAGCTAATCAGTTAGATCAAAACTACATTCAGTCTACTGCTACCAGCCTTCAAAATGATTCATAAGCAGTCTCAAATTGGGACTTGCTCAAATTGGGAGTTTTTTCTCAAATTCGGACAAACACCTGACAGTTCAGCTGTACCAAAATTTCATTAGTAAATAACATCACACAAATATTGTAAGAACATGCTTGACTTCACACTGAGGACAGGCTTTTTTTGCGTACAGTCATATCCAGCAATACAGTAAGAAAACCTGTGGCCAAATAAAAGACTCAACCCTCTATTTGCTCTACCCATGCCAGAAATCAAAAGTGAAGAAAATTCTCTGAAAATTTAAGAACTTAGAAGAAGACAGACTTCATATTTGGTTTTCAACTTGAATTAAATCTTGAAGTGTCTTTAATCTAGATTAATACTCATTCCTCACAGATATGAAAACTACCTGTGTATTGCACAGATATAATGAATGTTTTACTTCCACTTTACATCAGTTGGAGAATTGACAAAATTGAATTAATTCTTCTGTTCTATGTAATTTCTCATTTCAAAATCATATCTAAAAAACTAATTTCTCCACTGCAAAGTTGTCAACTGTTTGTGAATATAGTTTCAAATTTTACTGCGAAGACAGCCCTTCTCTATGTTGATTTTTGGCGGTTTGGGATTTTTTCAACAAATTTAATTCTGTGAGAAAGCAATGACAAAATCTGTATTGACTTAATGGGCACAAACCCAATACATGTGAAGAAAGGAAAATATATACAGAAGGAAAAATATTTAAACGTATTTGGTTTTGGTTGTATAGTTTGGATCAGTCTCTGATAAGTGAAGAATAGAACTTAGGAATAGCTGTTCACCTAAGAAACTTCCTTCTACATTGTATGGAGATACTGCTCACTACCAATGCAGGAGACAGATTCGTTGTTCTAAAAGTTGCACATTTTATAGTCCACTGAAAGTCACAAAAAAGAAGAAAAGAAAAAGTAGAAGTGATTTTCATGGAGACAAAAATATCCTGCATTCACCTTCAGTGTTGATACTTGCTAGATACATGTGCAAAATTTTCTGGTTTCCAATTATACAAACTAATTAATTTTTTTTCACAAAGGAAGTCTATTCACTTGTATTTTGCAATATTTCTAAAACAATCTTTGAAAAGTCAGCTTTAAAGCTGGCAGCAAGGTTTTCCAATATTTAAAAAAAAATTAAAAAAAAAATCAGTATTTCTCCTCAGTTTTGAAATTAGCCGCTTCATCCTCACTTATACCACTAACTAAAAATATCTAGACTATTTTAGGAGATTTAGAAGAAGCAGCAAAAATCATTCTGGTAGTTTGAAAAATATGTATTGCCATTAGCAAAATTGTTGAGAACACTTACATAAATCTTTATCTTTGAAAAGACCTGGAGTTATCATGAAACTGAAAAATACATTTCCATACGCTCCGGTTCTAGGCAGGGGAAATATCCTTCTACTGGATACGTTAGCTCCTATAATTGTGTCATTCTTTCCATAACTTGCCAAAATATATGGTCCTTCACCAAGACCTAAGGGAAGAAAAATCAAATGAAAAAAAAAAATCCTCCTTGCATAACAAACAAAACTTAAGTCTTAGTTGACATAATATATTACCTTAAATATTTCACCATACCTGGAATCAAAGAAATTTGGAACTACAGCTCAATGCCTCAAGGTATTATGCTGGAGTAGGTCTGTACCTATCTGTTCAATGTACTCCCTTATTCTTTGCTTGCTGCCCAGAATACAACAGATACAAAGTGAGCACAAAAAAGCGTGGGTAGCTATCCTCACAGAATGACCTGTACAAGAAAGCCATATCTGGGCTGCTTTTTTGTGGTGTTTAGTCTTTTACATGTCCTTATTTCTGTACTTTGAAAGATCACCAGAGCAACTTTAATATTATTCCCCAAATAGACACTGAAGCTACTCTAAGGTCTACAAGGCAATTCCCCCCCAAAAAAAACGGATTTTAAGGCTGTAATTCAACTTTTGGCAGCAATGTTGCTTAAGCAGTTGTCTACTTCATCCTCTCCCACAAGCCACTTGCTTCTGCCCCCCTACCGCCCCATTTATTACGCCATCCGAAGTGCTTCAGCAGTGATCTAGCTGAAAAATAACCAGCTAATTTTTCCAGTCTAGTTCACCACATCGTCATTCAAAATATCATGCCAATATAACAGTGACAACAGCTTCAGCTGGTACTACTGCCAAAACAGTGCTGGCCTAACCATGCCCCACAGCAAATCCTTGGAGCTATTTCTCCTGGGCTGAAAAGGCTCACTGGGATACATCCAGATACAACAGCATCCATCTACATCCCACTTAAAGAACCAAGAGCAGCATACTTCTAAAATCTCACCCTGTGAGTAATAAACAAAATGTGTAAGTTTTATGAAAGCTTTTAATCCTTACAGTGAAAAGACTGAACCTCTTTCCCAGCCTAAGACATCTCCTTTCAAATATGGCTCTTCCAAGAGCAAAGGAATTCTCATAATAATGAGATTTGGCTCAGCTAGAAGTTAAACACAAATTTCTGAAGAAAACTGCATGAAAATAACCACAGTTTTTATATGGAAATTATGTTGGAGCTTATATGCGCATGAAGCCCACAAGCTTGCCACAAAATGACCACTTTTAAAGAAGTGGCAAGGCAATTTATCTTAAAAAGAGTCTTTATTCTAAATCATTGAATGTTTATCCCTACCTATTAACAGACATTTGGCCTATGGCTTGAGCAAAAGCAGGACTGAGCTGTAATTGATAAAGTTCCCATAAAAATTCAACAG
This sequence comes from Fregata magnificens, assembly GCA_013389945.1. Taxonomy (NCBI): domain Eukaryota; kingdom Metazoa; phylum Chordata; class Aves; order Suliformes; family Fregatidae; genus Fregata; species Fregata magnificens. The sequence goes on along the minus strand of WAAD01027098.1, from coordinate 159,453 downwards.
TTTGACATCATGCAGAACAAAAAAGAATCAGAGGAGAAGCCATCCTATATCCCAAAAGGTGTTTTGCTGGCACTTGGTGGTGGAAACATGCATAACGCCATCCTTGACTTTAACCCTGGTAGGCAGCTAAGCACCACAGAGCTGCTCACTCACCGCCCCCCTCGCAAGAGAATCGGAGGGGAAGAACTGAAAAAAATCGTGGGTTGAGATAAAGACAGTTTATAATAATAATAACAATAGCAATAACAATAACAATAATAATAATAATAATGCAATGGGTGAGCAATTGGCTGATGGGTCGGGCTCAAAGGGTTATAGTAAATGGGGCTACATCAGGCTGGTGACCGGTCACTGGCAGGGTTCTGCAGGGATCCATCTTGGGGCCAGTGCTCTTTAATATTTTCATAAATGACTTGGATGCAGGACTCAAAGGATTACTATCAAAGTTCGCCAATGACACACAATTGGGAGGAGCTGTGGACACTCTCGAGGGCAGAGAGGCCCTGCAGAGAGATCTGGACAACTTAGAGAGCTGGGCAATCACCAGCCGTATGAAGTTTAACAAGGGCAAGTGCCAGGTTTTGCACCTGGGCCACGGCAACTCTGGATGTACATACAGACTGGGGAACGAGAGGCTGGAGAGCAGCCCTACGGAGAAGGATCTGGGGGTTCTGGTTGACAGCAAGATAAACATGAGCCAAGAGTGTGCCCTGGCAGCCAAGAGGGCCAACCGTGTCCTGGGGTGCATCAAGCACTGCATTGCTAGCCGGTCGAGGGAGGTGATTGTCCCGCTCTACTCCGCACTGGTGCGGCCTCACCTTGAGTACTGTGTGCAGTTTTGGGCGCCACAGTATAAAAAGGATACGAAGCTACTAGAGAGTGTCCAGAGGAGAGCCACGAAGATGGTGAAGGGTTTAGAGGGGAAGCCATATGAGGAGCGGCTGAAGTCACTTGGTCTGTTCAGCCTGGAGAAGAGGAGACTGAGGGGAGACCTCATCGTGGTCTACAGCTTCCTCACAAGGGGAAGAGGAGGGGCAGGTGCCGATCTCTTCTCCCTGGTGACCAGGGATAGGACCCGAGGGAATGGCAGGAAGGTATGCCAGGGGAGGTTTAGGTTGGATATTAGGAAAAGGTTCTTCACCCAGAGGGTGGTGGAGCACTGGAACAGGCTCCCCGGGGAGGTGGTCATGGCGCCGAGCCTGACAATATTCAAGAAGCATTTGGACAACGCTCTCAAACACATGGTGTGAATTTTGAGGTTGTCCTGTACAGGGTCAGGAGTTGGACTCGATGATCCTTGTGGGTCCATTCTAACTCAGGATATTCTATGATTCTATGATAATAAGTTTAAAAAAAAAAAAAAGAAAAAGAAACAAAGGAAAACAAAACCAAGAAAAGTGATGCCAAAAACCCCCAATTGCTTACCACCAGCTGACCAATCCCGGCTGGACTCCAAGCAATGCCAGCCCCAGCAAACTTTCCCCCCAGTTTTTATAGCTGAGCATAACATCATATGTTCTGCAATATCCCTTTGGTCAGTTGGGGTCAGTTGTCCCAGCTGTGTCCCCTCCCAACGTCTTGTGCACCCCCAGCCTACTCACTGGTGGGGCAGCCTGGGAACCAGGAAAGGCCTTGAGGCTGTGAAAGCAGTAGCTAAAACATGGGTATGTTATCAATACTGTTTTAATCACAAATCCAAAATATATCACCATACTAACTATATGAGGAAAATTAACTCCATCCCAGCCAAAACCAGTACACCTTACTATTTTTTAAATAAGACAAAATTTCCTATTGCAAAGAAATGATGGAAAGACAGCTGTACCTAGCAAGATCTACATGCTGCTACTGCACTCGGCCAGACTCCTTGGAGAAGAAAAAAAATTATCTGCTATATGATGCTCATTATAGGATGCAAGTCGCTAAAAAAGATGTATCAAAAGTCACATTCATATCATCGCACTTAGTCAAATTTCCCTTCCTTTTCAACATCTTGCTCCCCACAAAGCACATGCACAGTATCCAAATATAAGAGAGGATGCTACAGGAATTAAGTTTGTTAAATGAATACCACTCTCATTCTAAGGAACTGTTCTTTACAGTACAATACTTGTGAGGCTTGTGCATAAAATTCTGTAGCCTATCAATTTAAAAAATATAATAGGTCCCAGTTCTGAAATTTACAGTACAAGCACCAGCTAACATCCTTCTAGAGCTTCTCCCTGACTGCCAAGATATGCTGCATGGTGCATTAATCCACCCCCACATTGAATATGATGAGGTTATTAATTGAGACATTAGGGATTACTAAGATCATTCAACACAGCTGGGCCACTGACCTTCACCCATTAAAAACAGAAGCAACATTAAAACTACACACACCAAGTCAAAGAAAAAGCCCATCAATTAATTCAACTAAGTTTTTAATTGAACCAGAGCAATCTCTTTTATATGTCTCTTTGATATGAAAGAAGGAAAAATAAAACAAAGCAAGTCACTTCAGAATTAAAACCTAGAAGATAATTGCATAGTGTGACAAATGTTCATAAAATTTGAGGCTTTTTTTTTCCCCAAAAATCATACCAAATTAATTATTATTCTGATTAATCTTAACTCAGTATCATCAGAGATGTATTATATCCACATCATTCATTTTTTGGAAAAGGACTTGAATTTTCCTGGGCCAAAGGCAATTAGTTCAGTGAGGTGAAAATTCAAATGGTAATAACCATGTATAACCTTATGAGATGCACACTAACGTGTCAGTATTTGAATTCCTTACTAATGTAGGATTGTCTGTTTGTGTTTGTATAGGACAAATCTCAAGTAATACATAGATATTGCACAGAAAAACAGTATTTTAGCTATCCATAGCAGAACAGGAGGAAGAAAAAGTTGGTATAATGACATAATGATATTAAATAGACAAGGAATATGTCACAAAATGGCATACGATACTCCAGGCTGCACATACAAGTCACCTCTCCTTTCTAATGGATTTGAAGGTAAAGTGAGCTTGAGCGATTTTGACTATGCAATCTTACCCTAGGGAACGGGGAGAACAGAAAAGAGATAACCTCCAATACTGCTGCAGCTGACAGAGATTCTTCTCAGCACAAGCTACAAAGGGTTTTATTTGCAGTGTGCACTGTATCATGTTTCATCTGAAATGCCAGATGTGTTGTTTTGCTTACAACTAGGATGTTTGTTTCCATGCCACCACTGTCCCTGGACATAGAGCAGAAAGGCCCATGGGGACTTGTTTGCTAACTTGCTGAGCTCATTAAACTCACATACCCGAATCAGGAGTACCNAAAAAGAAAAAAAAAAAAAAAAAAAAAAAAATCATTCTAACCTGTGAAAGAGAGAAATTACCAAACTATATTTTCTTCCCGGGTTAGTCTGAGTGAACTGATGTAAGAAAAGTGTCTCTCAGATATTTGTTTTTAAAAGAGAAACAAAATCAATATGTGTGTGGGGGGGAGATAAATATCTCAAAATAGCATAATACAGAAAGATGATAGAATAGTACATCAAAGACGCCTTCCGTATTGTGGAGTGGTCAGTGTGGGGAATTACCTGCAACTAAATGCTTTATAAAAATGGATTCCATTTTGGAACCAGGGAGTACAGATTTGTTTCTAGCACATAGTTAGCTGATGTGCTAGAGAACATGAAGAGTAAGTGTATTCAGCAAAGTATAGAAATATGAGGATGAATCAAAGACAGTAATATCAGATACTACATACCTTGATTGTAATATTCACAGTCATAAGCTAAAAGAAAAAGAAAACAAGCACATTATTATTACAGAGTAACAACAGAATCTATGCATATCAGCATCCTAAAAATGTAAAAGTCACTTTCATCAGAGGAAGTTTCATTTCCCATAATGTGTTTCAGTCAGTGACTTTATTTCCATAGGCTTTTTTTCAGTGACATACAGCTGTATTTAAATAGATGCACCAGGACAGCAGACGTGAAGCATGAGTTATTCTACAGCCAAGAACCCTTCTCACTGTCAATGAAACGTAGAACAGACTGAATCTCTTTGCAGCCCTACACAGAACACTGGACGTACCCCAGATCGGCTATACCGGTGCCTTTCCAACAGTCTCCGTGCTGGCACACCCTGAGCACAGCCAGTCCTCTTTAGTAAGACAACAAATTTGGGTGTATAAGACTAACAGCTAATACACAGTCAACTTGAAAAATGTGAAGAAGAACATTTATTATGCACCTGCTTCTGTCATATTTGTGTTATTGGGCAGCAAAAGGCCAAAGATGCCTCAAAGATGAGCTCCGGTGCAAGGCTAGCCCAGGTACATACCACAGAACGAAGGAGATCGCCAGTGAATCGCTGCTCCTTGCTGGCAGCATTTGTAGGCATAAGCTGCAATACTGGTACACAAGCACTCGCAGTCCCCACCGAGATTGCAGTTGCATGTATCTGTGTGACAATTTTTGACAAAAGAAGTCACATCAATCTGGGGGAAAAAAAAAATGAGGGCTGGTGACTTAATTGCATGAGCTGTACAAATTCCTGTTGCACCATTTTCAACAGGAGTGCTACTTCGGGACTGACTGAAAGAATTTAACACAAAAATAAGGCATTTTCTAAGGTTTGGGTACATTCCTATACAAAAGTACTCTTCAAATGATCAGCTTGTACCTATGTTACAGGCCAAGAGAAAATTTCATTCAGTGACTATTAACAAGTATGTCTGTCCATGCACTTGCTGTTCATCTATTTTGGAGAGTATATTGAAGCTGGCAGTTCTGTGTTTTTATAAGGCAAATACTGCCATCTATAGTCATCCTGTCAGTTTTGCATGAACAATAAAATCAGAGCTGCAGCTCTGATTATCAAGTAATTAAAGTAATAATTTGTAGAGGGGATTTTGGTTAGGGAAAGAAAGCTTGAGCATGCTGGTGACATTTTGCAGAAAAAGATTTCTGCACTTATCAAGATTTGAATATACGTTGCCCACAAACCTTCATTAGATCAGAAATCCACTTCTCCACTCTAAAATCCTATCACATTATTTCATGGTTTTACATGATACATTATTTCTTGGGTTTAATTAGTTCAGTAGTCCATTAGTTCTTGGGTTTAATAACCATTTTTGTAATGTTGAGCAACGTTTCCAAAACAGTGTTCTTACTCAACACATAGAATGTTTAAACCAATGCTTTTCTTCGGTTTAGACTTGTTTTTAGACTCTGGTCTAGCTTAGTTGTAGAGCACTCAAATGGCACACGTCAGATTACAGAAATACCATCACAGTAACAAAGCAGCACTTATCTAACACAGAGACAGCTTCTCAGCTGACAGTTGCTAGAAGCTGGCAGGGATACGAAGACAGTTTTTATGCCTTCAGTGGAGAGACATGCCATTTTGCTTTCATTCTTTTTTCTTATTTTGAAAACAGGGATACCACTGGGGTGGGGGCATGAGCCTTAGCTCCACTGAAAATGGCTGTAATAGCTTTGCAGGAACCACCAAACAGCAGGTTGGCTCCAAAGAGCTCAACCTGTCTCTCACATCTGCAGGACAGCATCTCTTCATGGGTCAGCAACATCCTGCTGTTGTGACAAACTGGGAGCCTAGGGTCAAAGCTTCTGCTGAGTTCAGGAGTTATAAGGAAGACTTTTTTCCTGTGAGTGTCAAGGTTCCTCAGCCCCTGCTGAGTTCAATGCTCAGCTGGGCAACTGCAATCTGTCAGTCACTGCCAGCCAGTGATGCAAGACCTTGTCTCCCTGAAAACAGGGTTTTCCAGCCTCAGCTGAACTCTGAGGCCGCCTGTCCCATGGGCAAGAGCTTGCCTCCATGCACAGCAGGATCCTCCACCACCCGCACAGGAGAGTAAGAGCACTGCTCCAAGCACATCCTGAAACCCATATCTACACTTTCTGTTCCTTCTGTGTCCCCAGTGACAGTCTCTGCTTGGGCTTTTTTCCTTGGCACCCAGTTCCTCACCCGTGCAGCCAGCTGCAGATATCCTTGATATGAGGTCACTTTACATTTGTAAGAGCTATATTTTCACATGCTGATGAATAGGTTGTAAAAACACCTAAAAGATGTTTGCTTTACAGGCTGTCCCATACAGGATGGATATGTGCCTGTGAAAATACTTGACTACTAATTAAATGGCATGTTTTGCACCTGACATGCATTTTTTAACATAATTATGCTAAATTTTTGGGCATAATGTTTGCAAATTTTAATCACAACGGGTAAGATATAGAAAATGAATGCTGAAGAGAAAACATCTTTCTTTATGAGTTATTATAATACAGCTCCTTAAAAACTCTCAAAAGTTCCATTTTTATTTATTACTTTCCACTTTGAAAATACACTCACCACTATGTTCTCAGGCATATGCTCAAAAAATTCTTTACATAGTAACTAAAGTCAACATTAATAAATCTCTGGGGTTAAGCTACTGCAACGTCCTCCTCAGGCAAATTCCTAACCATGTTGATATCAGACTTCAGTCCTGAAAGTCAGGAGGTCAGCTGGGACATCTAATGATCTCATTTAGTATTAATAGTCATAAAGAAAATAAGAGACTGAGACGAAATGTCGTAGTGGTTCTTGCTTGCACAGGTGTAAAGAAGCACCTTCGATAACTAAATACCTTTGGGAAGCTAAAATCAGAAATAGGGAAAAATGTACAGACCAGGTCTTGCACTGATAAAGCGTGGACTAAAATGGAATAAGATTCCCACACAAGCTATTTTTGTCCCCATCTTGTCTAGACTGACCTTAAGAACATTCTTGTAACTCAAGTCCCAGGTTCAGCCAGGTATTGCGGAAAACAAGGACACCAAACCTCAGAGTTTTGGTAAAAAGCAGATGATAAGCTGTCAGCCAATTAAAAATACCAATAGCTCTGAAGCTGAAATCTCACTCTCTTCTATTTCTTTCTATATTGAGCAGGACAGTTAACAAAAGAAAACCATTTGAGATAAGCTGTAGGTACATTACACAAACACTTATTTTAGAATTCTGTAATATATACAAAAGCCTTAAAAATTTAGTTACCTATATAAACAAAAGATATAAATAAAACCTAAAGAGAACAGAACCTTGATTATCCAGTCTACTAACTCATGGCTCCCAGTTATCACTATTATGTTTAGGCTCCAGTCTTGAAAGGAACAAGGAGCTCTGCATAAACATGGCCCACCCACGCAGAGATACTTGCAGGGCTCTACTCTGTATCCTCCATGGCATTCAGACTGAGGGGAACGGCAAGAAGAAATTAATTACATCTTGGATATTTAATAAACTTACCACATTGCGACAAGGTGCAAAAACATCACTGTATAAAATTGAGCATTCCTTTTTGGCATAAGGGAACTTGCTCTGATGTACCTCACATGGTCTTAGTGTTTCATTTGGGCTCTTGCACTTAAAAACAAGCAAAAACACCGCAAACATTTCATACGAAGGTGTGTTTACCATGGGCTCAAGTACACTATAGTATCATATAATTCAATACCTGTGGACTCAGAAAACAAAAATAAAGTTTAAATGCTATCTTCTTCATCTTCCACTTTCCCTGATTTGTTGTTATAATTGAAAACATTTGCACAAAAAAGAATTTTTGTGTTTTGTTCTGAAGTACTAAAATGTTCCTGCTGTCTGCTCAGCGCATAAAGACAAAATGTTTTCTTTGTGACACATTATAATCATTACCAGAGCAACCAACTGTAACATCACAAACAAATACATGGTCCAAATCCATCCCTGGTGGTTTTGCACTGACTTTAAATGGAGTCACACTACAGATGGCTTTAGCCCTGTAAGTTCAAATAAAGAAGCAGCAGTAGGAAGAGAGCAACCCGTAAAAGAAAGAGAGTCAAAGATCATCATGATAACTCAAAAACGGCTGAGATACAACTCCCTCTTTTAAAGTCTCTCTTCAAGAAGAAAAACAAATGAACAGAAAAATAGAACAAAACGACACTCAGCTCAGAAAACACGAGTTCATCCAAAACCATACTCTCTTGGTGCAGCAGGGAAGCCCAGGAGTGGTAACAGTGGATTTGTAGGCAGCATTGGGGTGTCCCAGGGCCTCAGCTGCAGTGCAGTTGCCCACCTACACTGCCCTCCTGTGCGGATTCTCCAATGCCGCCGTGGGGGGACTGCTGCCACTCCCAGGTGGGACAAACTGTGGAAGCATCCCACGCTTCACGGTGCCAATGCAAGCACGTTTGCCAGTAGCATAGTTGGGTTCTAGGCCTCCAGCTATCAAATAGTCCTTTACAGTATTTAGATTTTACAGAAAAGATGACCAGGATACATCTCTACGAAGGCCAAAGGTCCTTTCTGAAAAAATCCCTAATGCCTATTGCGGAGGCAGATAAAGTGTCAAGTCTGGCTGAGCACAGGCTGCCTGTGAGGCCAATATTGAACTCAGATCCTAAGTGCTCTGGCAGCCACAGGGATCAGAAGATTACATGAGATTTTACAAATATATATATGTGGCCACAAAAAGGCAAGTGCAAGTTTGGGCTGCATAAGCAAAGGTCATAACATCCTAGAAGTTAATGTGCTGTGCAAACAGTACACACTTTTTTAAAACAACCACTGAACCGACAAACTGGAAAAGAAAAATTCATACACTTCATACAAAGTATTTACACATTTCTTTATGTACCACCTTCTAGATGAGCAGTATAACCACCAACACTACATATTTGCCTTGCTTGCTCACACAATTTAAACATTTTATATGGAGTAAAATGGATCCAAAGGGAGATATTGAGGGAGAAAAGCCTCAAAATCTTTACTCCAAAGCAGAATAGGTATCATATTCTTTCATGAGGTGAGAGATCTTGGTTCAATTTCCTGCTGTGAGTCAAGGAGAGAACAGATTAAAAACTGGTTCTCACAGACATCCTAAGGGAGTGCTTTACAAATACTGAGTTTTCAGGAGATTCACAAGGCTATAAAACCTTACATCTTCTCAGCACAAATTAATAAAATGCCTATTCTCCTGTGTTATAAAACACAGTTGCAGTCATCCACTCTCTGCAGCCTCTTCCCTTCTCCTCAGAAACCAAGTTTCCATACTGGGTTGTGCCTGATGCTGTTCTGACCCTTTTCTGTCTCACCCCTTCACCACCACTGCCTCATCAGTTTGTTCTCTGTTTACAAACTACAACTAAAAAAAATAACCAATTTTTTTTTCAATGTTCAGAAAGAAACTTTTTTCCAGACCTTTTTTCCCAGCGTTCAGATTCTATTTACTTTCAATATCCTGATGCCTCCAACACCAGAGAAGTTACAATTGTTTTTAAAATTGGGCTGAATCCAAAATATCAGAAGCAATGTATCCAACTTTGTAAAAAATTGAAATCCAGACAGATATGATAATTATCTTCTATAGGGAAAAATATATTCTTCCCTAAAGGGATTGCTTGGTTTCATTTAAATTCAATATATGCTTGCTATGACATAAGACATTATTAACACATTTCACATCTACAGACATAAAAATTAAAATGTCCTCTTATACACTGACCATGAGTTTAGAAAATCCCTGTACATCATGTGCTTATAACATGGTCATTTATAAATTAAAATTATCATCCTTTTTTGCTAAATTTTTGCTGGACATGGGACTTACCTGTCCTAATACCCAGCTGTCTCCAAACACCTGTGCATTTCTCACCTCCATGTTATTTGATGTAGTCAGATCATTTGAAGTATATTTGTCAAAATTTCCACACAAACCTGCCAGTTTCCCCTAAAAGAGAAGAGGGATTTTTTTTTTTACATATACTGACAGTCAATAATCAGTACAAACGACATATGTGGAATAAAAGATTCTTAAGCTGAAAAAGATGAATGCAACTCTGACTTATACTTTGAAAATATCTGACACGCTGCTATGCTTACAGTTCCATATCGCAAATAACTTTTAATAGAAATTTATGCTTTCCTTTTTTCTTCCTGTTTTCCAGAACCTGTTCTTACTGTCTGCCTGTGAAAAGGGGCTGGAATCTAGTCATATTTTTTTCTGAAAGCTTAGTAGTGCATCCAGTCCAAAAGTCAAAAGTTCAGGTGAATTACCTCATGATTGTGAAGCCTGACTAGTTGTCATTAAAATCTGCTGCCTCTAATTTTAGCTCACAATAGCAAGAACATTTGTAATAGTAGTTACAAAAGAGGCAGCTGCAACTTTCTTGTGTTGGGGCATGTACTGCTGATAGAAAAAGTATATATAGATGCATACACATATATATACATAGAGAAAAAGATATTTCTGCACAACAGTAAAATGTAGAGTTGGATTTCTAGGGTGCTATGGTTCACTCTAATGAATTATTTTTCCATAAGATCTGCTGCAGGCATTATATTACTGAACTGGAGCCTCTGGCATAAACAGTCATTGGAAACAGAAAGAGCTTGAAGTATTTGTGTCCCTGCATGCAACCTGTAGAACTCAGCTCCCTGCTAGCTTACTCAAAAACAGAAGAATTTTTTTTCCACTATGTGTACTGATGGCTGATATATCAGCCTGTATGTGAAGTAAGCATTTTATGGCTATTGGGAAAAAAGCCTATAATAATGTTGCTTTAAAACCAGATTAGATGGTCATTGTAACTTTGACTTACACTGATCTGATATTCTATTCTAGCATAGAGTGCTTTCTTTGCTTTTACTGGAAAGAGCCCCCTCTCAATACGTGTGTTCATGGTTGAGATGAAGCAGGAATGTGATTACCAAATGTGCAGATAAGGTTACTCTGCCAGGACCCAAAGACTGAGTTGCAGAGATGCCAAGGCAGATGACGATGTAGGAATGGAACAGACAAGAGCACCTGGCAAGACAAGGAGTCTCATACTCTTCCCTGCATCATGGCTGAACCCTGTCACAGTATACTTATTAGGTTTTAATGTCAGCTTTTGTCTAGCTCCTTTCCTGTATCTTGTCTTCTTAATTTAAAGCCAAGGTGTGACTCCATCTGTTTGTCTCAGCAGCCTCTACTACATCTCAGGGTGTGGTTCCATCATCAGCCTAATCCAATCTGTGCTACAAAGCTGCCGCCTTCCATGTCACTAGATATGGAATCTTCTTTTCCATTGACTTCAGCAATTATGAAAACATGCAGTGAACTGGGTAACTCAAAACTAACCCTCTCATCCCACCCCCAAAGTAACTTTGAGTCAGAGCTGAATCACTGCATATCTGCAAGTTTGCAGTGTGTGGAGCAACAGAGTAAAAATGCATGTAGTAACCACCCCTTCTCTTCAGGAGCCCAGCCATTAAATCACATTCTCCATCTCTTCTTACCTGGGAAATGTTAGCAGCTGAACACCATGATAAAGAGCTATATCACTGGGAAAGTTAGTCGTGAAGAAAAGGTAATCACAGTTATTCAATAAGAGATCACATTAGCAACATAGAGAGCTACACAAAATCTCAGGTTTTTATTTTGGCTCACCTTCCATCGAGGTCCAACTTTAACATGCATCATTGTCTTCTTATCCCACAGAATTGTAATGTCCTGTTCTGGAAAGTGTATCACAGTATAATATCCAGCCTTCCAAAGCTGATAGTTAGATTTTTTTTCCTGTCCCCTAAAGGTCTTCTGACAGAAATGAATATTTATTAAGACTTAATAAAATAATTCTACCAAGGTATGCAGCCAATTAATAACAAAGTGTATATTGAAGAATACTTTATCCTTAGCATATAGCTGGATCAATAATATTACTAGAAATGTTGTTTAATACTTTGATATTTTGTCTTTTCAATCATTCAAGTTTGCTTTGATTTTGTACTTTGGTTTCCCTTTCAAAACCAAGTGCAAAGAAACAAACAAACACCAATATGCTTCGGCTGCTTCAGGCTTTTGAGCAGTCTTCTTTGTAGGACAAATAGAACTTGAAAAAAACAATGAAAAAATAAGATTTTTCCTGGGACCTGCTGCTTTATCCAGGGCTAGGCACTTGTATTGTGTTAACTCAGACTGAGACATGTTTTCCAAAAACACGGTCCTTTAGAATTGTGACTTTACAATGCTTATCTCAAAGGACAACCCAAAAAGGAAAGAAAATAACTAACCTGCTTCTCAGAAGGTTCACTAAAATAAATCTCAGTGTTTCCAACAGTGATGAAAACATTCTTCGAGCAAACAATATCATTGTCAAAGCACTTTTTGTTCTGAGCAATTATAGATATATTTGAGTTATCTGTGCTCTGCAATATGAAGAAGAAATCATTTTACTTATAGATTCAATTGCATTTCACTCCTGCAGATTTATTCCAGGCTTACCATCACAAAAAGATTGATAACTTAGTATTTACACATCTTTGAAATTAAATTTCAGAAAGCTACCAAACAAGGAAATGCATTTTTGGATTCAAAGCTGAACCCACAACCAACTCAAACTTTCGAGTTAAACACAAAGAGCCATTATGTTCAGCTGTGAGTCCTCTTTCTGAGGACTTCACAAACTCAGAGGATCAGCCTACCCCTAAAATAAGAGCCTGGCTTAGGCTTTTAAAATGTGCTCGTATGTGGAATCCAATATTTACTGCACAGTAGGGTTGTCAAAATCGAGACATGCTATAAAAAGGGCTTTATTTTTAAACCAAGGTACATGAGATCAAGCTGTTTTCATATTTTTAAAATGAAGAAACCTACCATCTGTCAGTAGTAGACAGAACAATTTTTGTACCACCACACATCAACATTCACAAAACCATGAGTCATACTCGATGCTATCAGAGGAGGCAAAGGTTTCTGCTGATATTTTTGTTTGTGTTTTTTTCTTCAACATTTGGAAGATTTGTCTACTCTGTTGTCTTTTGATTTGCTGGTGGTTTAGTCCCCAAAATTCAAATTTACAGCCTTCCCAATCCCATATCTGTTGGCTCTCCAGCCTGTAAATTAATTTTGCATTCTAGGCACATAAAATCACTTTTGCACCTTGGCTCAACATGTCTGTTTATTCACCAACAGCTTCTGTGGTTCTTCTGTACCCTGAGGGAAACACACATGCACCTTGCAATTCCCCATGCTAGGATTGGTACTGGAACAAAGGAGACCAGCTCTATTTTCAGAGTTGATAACATGACCACAAACAAAAATAAAGTTGAGACACTCATATTATTTCTTATTTTAATTTGCCTTTCAATTCATTTGTGTACCAATCCTTGCAAGTCAACAAGAGGCCATAACTATAGAAAAGACTTGAGAGAGTTAACTTCATAACATTAATATAAGCCAATAACAGTGCTTCTGAATCCAGTTTAATTTTTGATCAAATTCAGTCCTACAGTCATTACAAACCTGAGACAGATATGAAATAAAAACCTTGGAGGTGGCAAGCTATATGTCTCACCCACTGATTCATCCAGTCTTGTATGAGACACTTGTGTAGTGCTGGAAATAAAAAGATGTTTAAACTTCTCTTCTTACTCCCACGCTCCTTTAAACACTCTCTGAGACTCTGACTAGCTGAAACTAATTGCAGGTGTTAATGGGCATGGTGGGCAAGATGGGAATGGTGGCTTTCAGCAGTTCCCCAGTCCTGGGAACTCCTCTTGGCTCCCAGCAATGCTGTTGGAGAGCTCCACTTGGCTACAATGGGAAGGATCCCTTGCCTTGGTTTGTGCCCACAGTATGTATCCCCAGAGCTTTGCTCCCTCCCTTGGTCAATGTACCTCTGCCTTGGTCAGTGTACCCCTGACAGGTGCTGGGTACATACTCCTAACTACTCCTTGCCTGTCTTACATTTGTACGCTTATTTGTTCTGTGCTTATCAGAAATAGAGAATAAAAAACCATATCAGCAATTTTTTCTCACTAGTGAGAAACATTGCATACAGTAAATATGGGTGCCACAGGAAGAAGCTTTTTTTTTTTCTTTAGTAAAAGTCATAGTGACCAAACTGTTTAAAGAACAGTCTCAATCTAAAAAAACCCCAAAAAACAAAAAACCCAACCCTCAATGATGGGAAGTGTAGAGGTATTTTAGTTGCCACACAGAGGAGGTGCTACAGGTTTGCTGCCCTTAGTCTAGCATGGCCCACAAGCCAGAGGATGCTGCTACTTGGCATAGAAAACACTCTACAGCAAGTGTGAGCAAATGCGATAAACATAAGGTATGGGAGACTGCCTGCAAGCTTTGTGTTACCCTAATGCCAGGGCTTAAGGAACAGGTGGTATGTGTTAGCAATTAGCTTGGAAGACAACAGTTCAGGTGGGTAAAGTTACCCAGTAGCTGCCAGGAGTAAGGGGGTATAGGAAATCAGCTCTTCATGATTTAGCAGGGGAACTCAGTTTAAAAGTGCCGAAAGCTTCAGGGTAAAGCAAAGTTCATCTGTTCCATTCTGTTGTAAAGTTGGTTTAGGTTGCACTCAGAATGAAATTGGTGACTACCTTTTTGGGAAATACACTGTGTTTTAATTAAACCAGGCTTGCTGCTGGAGTCAGTCCAGTAATTATTCCCCTCCAAGTCAGATAACAGCCCAGAGCATTTTTGGATTTATTGGAGGTGATGTGGTAAATTGAAAGGAGACAAACTCATTAGTTTGTTAGATAGGCTGCAAGCTGATACATTCTGTGCTGGCCAAATGAAAAGTGAGCAAAGAAGCTACCTCCCCACCATGAGTCACTTCAGAAAAGGACTTTGCTTGCAGTCTATGGGTCTATTTGATGCCTGTGACATTGTGGGCTGTTTTCATTGCAGTGTTCATTCCTCTTCAGTTAGCTTAGCCTCAGCAACTCTGAGTTAATAGGGAAGCAATGTCTTCACTGTAAGAAAAGAGATGGAGGGCTTTATTTTAAATAAGGATAGTTAATTCAGGCTAATTATCCCACAGTAAAAATACACCTTTTTTGGCAATGAAGACAAGTTTTTGGAGCAGCACTGGGTAGCTGTATTAGCTATGATAATTGAAGCTGCTGCCTGTGCCTTCTGACAGTCCAGGCCAATCCCTCCAGCTGAACAGCATCAACATACTCAAGTCAGAAGTTTTTGTGTATGGTTGGGATTTGAGCCAAGGGCAAAAGTTTAGTTATATTTCAAGTTAACTCTGCAGTAGAGAGAAGCCTGGAGACAGGGAGTTTTTTGCTGACCAAAGCCAGAACAGGGAGTCCTAAAGACATGTGAAGTACTTCCTTACTTGTAGGACAGCATGTTGGTGTTAAATTACTAGAAATGATGCAGGATGGAAATGCAGAGAGACAGTGATGGTGGTTCAGTAGAGCTATGAGTAAACTAGACATTTAAGAAAAAAGATCTTTGCATTAAATCCTGAGTCCTCTGCTTTTCTCTTTCTAGTTAAATCTTAGACCTAAACCCAAATATAAAAACACCATTATGCATTACATATTTCTTGTGGCTCAGTGCTTTCACAATAAGATTTGCTTTACGTACGTACCCCTGCCATTCTCTCCATACACCTCAATAAAAATTGGGTCTTTTCCCACCCGTACAGTACCAGCCAAGTTCAAAGTTGAATGAGTGTTTCTATCCTGGTCTTCAAATTATTCTGTAACTGCTATATATGCAGCCTCTGCTTTCAGCAGGGAAGAAATAAAGTGCAATTGAAACTTAGCCCTTAACTATTGCCAACGCAAAAGAAAGAACATGGACTATTTAGATAAAGTGAGGATCATCTTTTAATGTTTGTATAAGACAGTGATGTCTTGGGCAAATCTCAACAGCTCTTAGGGACTGTGATAGTATAAATGACAATGATCGAGTTCCATCTTTCCAATCTGCACTGGATCCACACGGGTATGAAAACAAGCTTCTGTCACTACCACTGGAAGAAATGTCTGAGTAGACATTAGGAGCAGGTCTAATGAATAACAAGGTGGAGTTTTTTGTTGGTTTTCTTTTTTTTTCTGCACAGTCTCTTTCCAAGGCAGAGTCCCTCTTTACCTTTTTAGGTAAAATGTACCCAACAGGGGATGTACTACAGTTCATCATGTGAAACCTACTTATGCTGACAGAAACTAGAAATAAAATGGTTTTCCCACTGCAAGAGTATCTTCCCACGTAAATTACCATATCCAGCCTGTTCCAACTTAATATCAGTTTCTTTGTGATAACATGGAGTTGCCAAGCAACAGGGAAGACAGAGTCACAGCTCCGGGCAGTCAGTCAAAAGCTCATTGTCAGCCCCGCTTCTCAGGACATTCTTTTTCTAGACTTCACTGCACTTTTTTTCCATATTTCTTTCTAGCTGAAAAAGCCAAGCACTACTTTCCTCTTTTTTTTTTTTTTTTAGTGCTTGGGAATGCTAGGGTTTATTTTTGTTAGAAACTTTCTATTTCAATATCCCGTTAGAAATTTTCTGTCGCTATTAACCAATGACAACACTGTGCAGTGTGCTTTACATAGTCAAAATGCAGCCTGGGAGAAGACAATTTAAAAGTGGCTGAATTTATCTTCTTTGAAATTTTCATTAAAATCTCTCTAACTGTTCAGTGTGAAGACTCATTCTTTTCCATTCTTAATACCCTGATTCCCCCCCCCCCT
>WAAD01027098.1:87005-142878 GCA_013389945.1 Fregata magnificens | reverse complement strand
CAATATGCTAACTTGCAAACTAGGGTGGCCATAAAAGTATCTAGGGACATACTGGGAACCGGATAGAGATAGATTAGTCCTATTTTCCTTTTGTTTTAATGACTCTTTAGAGATTTTCCTATATAGCCACATGCACAAATTAATGCAAAAAGCTCTGAAAATACTGAAAAAAATATACAGGAGTTAAAAAGTAGAATTTGCTTTCTTCTTCCTACATCTTTTCAGAGAGATACCATTAACTCTGTTCAGACTTAACCTTTCAGGATATTTTATGGAAACTCAGAATTAGTTTGGTCATTCTTTGTTGGGCTCTGGGTTTCTTCTGAAGGAACTTAACAGTTGAAACTATTACTTCTAGTGAGCTTGGTCCTAGGAGAAGTAAAGCATCTTAGCCCAGATTTAGTGAGCATTTAGGCATAATTATTTAAGTGGTTTTGGAGAGCAGACAAATGCTGTGGCACCTGACATGATCTTGCTCTGTTAGTTTCTTGTGCCATTTACGGTGGGGTTGATCTCCAGATAAGCAGTGGAAACATATTAATTATGCAAAACTCATTCACAATTTACACCAAGAAACATCTGCTATTGGAAGGCTTCTTTCATTTTGCTGATGTGATAATTTCTTCTGTACCATTTCAAAATTACATATATGCTTTCTATGTAACTTTATTTAATCCCTATTTTTGCATCCTGTACAAATTTGTATCGTCAAATGCTTTTCCCCACAGCTATTCAAACATTGGAGCAATATTGCTTGGAGTCAGCAGGTGGCACTGATACACACTGTCTCAGTTTGGGAAGAAATCCACATGAAAGTTAGGAAACAATACTATAGGAAAGATAGTAGGTGATCCTCTTACAGGGGAGAGAAAAGAAGTAGTAATAGTATTTATTTTTCCACTGATGTTATGTATTTCTATACAAGTATTTAAAAAAAACCCCACATTTAGGAACTAGGAACCTAAGAGCTAAATCACTCATGCACACACACATGCACACACATAAATTCTCTATTCCTTGGCATCTTCTGCAGAGCTGCAGATTATGTGATTATTTTCACCTAAAATATGACAAAGAAACTTGCAATACACCTGTAAGATATGACACACTTCTAGCATTGTGGCACAGTTGAGTAGAAATGGAGGAGAGCAACATGATTGAGTAGATTCACTGATGCAAATTCAAAGGGAGTGAGATTATTCCAGCTACTGACTCACCCTCAAACAACTTCCAGATGTCCACTAATGCATCCATGATAATGCTTTCCTATTTCTTTAAAAGTGACTTCTCAAAAGGATACACCTCAGGCAGAATAAACTCTCAACAACTCTTGAGAAAGATGCATTACAAGTGTCTGTGTATGTATACAAGCAATAGGAAAAACAAATCATTGTATCATATTTTCTTTATTATACATAGGTTTTTTGTAGTAGATTTTATGGCAATATAGAGTTGTCAGCTGTTCTGAGGTTTTGCCAACAATATTTTTTAAATCCAAATCACTTTTTAAAATCTACTGCTAATAATGAAAAGTACCTGACAGGGAAAATTTTACTTGATATACTTCAAAACCTTGTTCTAAGTCAATGTTTCTTAATTTTGAAAAAGTTGATTAATCAGATAGAAATCACTGGAAAGGTTTTGCTTTTCTTTTTTATATTTTAAGAGAACTACATTAAAAGGTTTGAGAAAAGATCATTTAAAGCAGATTTTCTTTTGTTTCATTTACTTAGCTTTGCCTGCTTGTGTATCAGATTTGGCTTTTGCACAAGTCACATTACCGCAATCCCTTTCTAATTAAAAATGAGATATTCTGAAGTTTAAGGATTTGGGAACATTCAGATATTTGTTTCCAAGTGGCACATTCTGCAACATGAGCTATTCTGAATCACAAATCAGCAGCACAGTTGGTGGTGTTAGTTTTAAATGTCTAAACAGGTATTGATATGAGACCTATTAGTATTGTTTTATTAATAAGTGCATGATAGATGTCAATATTTTATCATTGTTGGTTGTAATGATAAAGCACAACATAAGAGCAAAAAAAAGGACAAGACATAGTCGTGATAAATTTGCCTTTTCTGAGCTCCAGCAAATGATGGCAGGAGCTAGAAAGCTGGAACTTGCACAAAGCTTTTCTTTTTTTAAATATAATGAATGATTAATGTGTTCATTTACACTGCTGAAGTTTAGCTTCTATGCATTCAGAAACAAAAATACTCATATCCTGACCTAAACCAGAGTAAATTTAATTCATAGTTCTGGTAGCTCACCAACAACACCCAGTCAGAGGCCATAAACTGCTAAACAGCATCTACAGGTGACTAGCCTGAGCATCCTCCCACTTCAAATACAGCAAAAGGCTTTCACTTTGCTGCTGCCAACATACCATACAGCTTTCTGAAACAGCAGCACGTGATGCTGGTTTTTGCTTATCTTATACTGCTGTATCAGTAGAAGATGGGCATCAACAGTCCACAAAGCTGTACCCACCAGAGGCGATCCAACTCAGGCAGTCATTCTTGCAGTGAACTGTCTTTTCAGGCAGCCATCAGATTATAACATTTTAGAGTCAGTATAGCCAAAGGGCTGTTGGATGCTGAGCATTAACCCAAAAGCAGAAATTCAAGGTGAAAAGGTCACTTTCTTCAAGCTGTGTGGTCGCTAAATGGCAAGGTCCTCAGAAAGAGGGTCCAAATTCTGAGTCATACCATGCACACACCACCTCCAAATTGCCATTCTCATGGCAAGAAACTTTTCCCCAAGCCTTTCCTGGAAGCCCTCCATGCTAATCTGCACAAATTGAAAGAAATCTTTCCTTTGTTGGAGAATAAAAGTGATTCATTCTCTGCATAATCTAAAGGTCTGGAGAATCAGGTGGTGGAGACAGAAAGGCATGTAGAGGTAATTGAGTCTGAAATCACTGATCTGGAGAAAATGGAACCAGAGCATAAATCCATTGCCAACTGTAATCAGATCTTTTGCTCACAGAAGGGGTAGAACAAATGGAAAGACAGGTACAAGCCAACGTTATCTGAGCACGGTGCTTCCCAGCTGAAGACAAGGATGCAAAGGGGTGCCTCCCACAGGGAGCTCACTACTGACCCTTACAGGACTTCCAGAGACCCAGAAAAAAGAGAGCACCCAGAAAGGTTTCCTCTGAAATCATGGGACTAATGAAAAGCAAACTGTTGGTATTCTTTGCAACTAGAGCAGGGCAAACTATTCACAGTAAATTATATTTTCACTGAAATGTAGTCTCTCTTTTTTTGGACACAAATTTGCATGCAAATTGTCAAGAAACACATCATTATTTCTACACAGTTACTGTTGCTATAAATTATTTGACAAGTGTTTTAGGTGGACATATTTTGGCACATCACTTACTCATAAAACTATTTGCTGGAATGTGGCTTTGAGGATTAGATATGTTAACTAAAAAAAATTAAAGGCATTCTGATTGGAACTCCATGTTACAGTTTTATTCCCTGAATAGACAAAAATTACTTTTAGAATCAGGTTTCCAATTTAAAACATTTGTAATTTCAAATTCAACATTATTTTCTTTCCCATTAAAATCTTCAGAGTCTGTTAAAAGAAAATATTTGTCCTAACTATGAACAGTCAGCTTGACAATCTTGGTTAACTATGAACCTGCAGCTTTAGTCCTCCATAGAGTGACTAACAGCAAGCAGAACGTATTAATTTTACAAACAGGCTATGAGAGAGACTGTGCAGAATACTATTTCATTCTATAGGTTTGCCAACTTCATGGATCTACAGACTGGCTACTTGGCACAAATGATGTTGAAAAAAGCTGCACAAAAAATTACAGATATTCAATAAGAGGAAATCAGATAAAGGCTACTTTTGCCTCCTCAGATGTGACAAATGAGTAACTGAAGAATTGTTGCTTTGTGTGTGATTGCTCCAGCTTACACCCAGTCATCATTTAACAATTTTACCAATCAAGATAAATATATCAGCAAGTAAAAGATTATCAGTACATCAACCAACTTCTGTATTAAGCACTCTAAAAAAAGCATCATAAACTAAGAGCTTTGAACTTGCCTCAAGTTGCAAAAGAAGGAGTATGCAAGAAAAGAGCTCCCTTGCTATATTCCCCAGGGCAGAGCAGGTATCTAATACTGGGGACTGCTCATCAATAGGATAATCATTTGGGAAACTGTAGTACTGGTTCACCAGATCATGCATGTTTTGTTCAATGAACCTCTGCCTTAAATGGGCTCTCATGTGGTGTCTCCTAACCCAAAAGAGTTACATCTGCACTTCTAATTGGCATAACAGTTCAATTATTTGATCAAATGTCTGGTTGTTACTTTCAAAATCCTCCAACACTCTAAATCTGGTGATAACTTTGGGTTTAAAAGAGCCTTCATGGTTGCATCAAAAAGGTTAAAAAGGTGACATTAAAATAGCCAAACCCCCAATGTCAGATGAAAAGAAGTGAAAATATTTTTATTGCATGCTTTAAAGTTAGGACTAATTCATAAAATGTGAATACTTGAGGATGAATCACAGAATCACAGAATCACAGAATGGTTGGGGTCGGAAGGAACCCCTGGGGATCATCTTGTCCAACGCCCCTGCTTGAGCAGGTTCACCTAGAGCAGGGTGCACAGGACTGCGTCTAGGCGGGTTTTGAATATTTCCAGAGGAGATTCCACAACCTCTCTGGGCAGCCTGTTCCAATGCTCTGTCACCCTCACAGTAAAGAAGTTTTTCCTCATATTCAGGTGGAACTTCCTGTGTTCCAATTTGTGCCCGTTGCCCCTTGTCCTGTCATTGGGCACCACTGAGAAGAGTCTGGCCCCATCCTCTTGACACCCACCCTTCAGATATTTATAAGCATTGACAAGATCCCCCCTCAGTCTTCTCCAATGAAGTCCATGCAGACGTAGTTCTGCTGACCTCCATCTTTCAGGATACAGGAATAAAACAGCCCTTGCTTTTCTTGGCTTTAGGAAGTTATTGACAACCTACTAAAGTTAACGGAAAAACTTCAGTGGGTTGTTTTGGCTTTTTTTTTTAAAGGCAGATAAGCATTACAACAGAGCTCTCTCTCATTTGAGGATATTCTGATGGGTAGTCTTGCTTGGAGACTCCCCCAGATCAGAGAAAATATAATTCTGCTTCTCAGAAGAGAACAAGTCTGAGGGGCTCCAAGGGCACTGACCCTACAAGCCTTAATAAACGCACTGAACTGCAGGACTGAAAACCACCACAAAGCTAGAAAATGGCCAACATGTGTTACAGAAAGACAGCAATTGTACTATAAAAGCAGAATTCTATGAAATAGGCAAGTGGAAGAAATAGACTACAAGTACAAATAACACGCGGTAAAAGTTTGCTAGAAAAATAACACCATTTTGTTAGGGAAAGAATGTATCATCATCAAAGACAGAAGATGAGCAAGAAAATGGAAGAAAGCAAGCTATTTAAATCTTTTAAATTAAGGAATTCATTGGCTTAAATTCGTCAATATTCAGATTAGCTAAAATGAAGTGTTTACATGATCTACACTGATAAAACTTAAATGAGTTCGTCTGCTAAGATTTTTCTTTTTTTTCCTTTGAAATTACTGAGGTTTTAAAATGTTAGAAGCAAATATTGATGTCTTCTCTGTGAATGTCATTTATCCATACAGGGACTTTACTTCTCAGTGTGTAATGTAACTTCTAATTCCTTGAAAAAGATTAAGTTATCATTTCATGAGACATTACTGCCCTAATTTTCTTAATTGCTGCATTAAATCTTTTTGGTCATTTTCTGACTGATGGATATATCTGTTGAACTAGTTATAAAGGGCCTTTTCATACACCTACTGTCACCTTAAACAAAAACGCCTGATACATGATGCTGATGTTGAAAACAAAGTTTGAAGTTTCATAATTGGCTGGAAGTTGATACTTGAATTCTCTCCCATAGGAGCACAAGAGCTCCTGATTAAAAACACTGTAAAAGGTAAGGATGACTTCTTTGTTTGGTACAGTGCATTACAGTGACAAATTAAAGAGCTGTTCAAACAGATCACATTTAGGGAGACTAACAGCCAAATCAAACTGTGAGGCTGGTAACGTGGATGGGAACAGTGCATTATCACGCCACTGGGGACGTGGGATTCAGGTTATAATTCTTGGACTCAGTTCTACGTCTGGGAAGAATTAGCATGCCAACAAATTTATTGTAGTTATCCTTTCCCTTATTGCACCACTACAACACCTTTGTTTAGAGTATATAAGATAGCAGAGACAAAGCGGACCAGTCCTCACAGGAAAAAGATTAGTAAAAGGGAAAGGACAAAGTTATTACAATGTTGTATACACAATATTACAACCACTTCAGCTGTTTCGATTCAGGTGTTTGGTGAGCCTTTTACATGTTATCCATAAAAATCAGCCTTGTAACAGCACTGTGAATTACCATTAAGTCAATGGATTGTGTACTAGCAACTATCAAATCTGTGATGTTCTGTAATACCTTACAGGTGGGGAACATGAAGCACACAGCACATACCTCCCGTAGCAGGGGACTTGGACTAGATGATCTTTAAAGGTCCCTTCCAACCCAAACCATTCTATGATTCTATGATTTAAATAATAATAAAAAAAGGTGTTGTTTTGTAGAACGGGTAGCATGGTTTAGGTGGCAAGACTGTCCTGGACAGCTGTGCCTCCCAAGGTGTTAGGCAAGGCATTTAAACTTTTGCAGCTACATATACTTTCCCACCTTTCATCTGGCTTGTTTATTTGGATAACAGGCTATAAGAGACAGGGCTCTCTTGCATAATTTCTGAACAAAGAGTAGCTCAAGGAAGACTCATTATATTATTCTGATACTACTATTAAAAAATGTCACTGCACATGGCCACAGTGTAGGGGAGGATGATTATGAAAAGACAGCCATGGAAACCTCTGGTCTAGGAACAAGAAAGCATATTTCAAAAAAGAGCACCCTCATCATGCTATCAATCATGTCTGCACATATAATGTAGTTTACCCACATCAGTATGTGGTACAACTGTGTACATGTATGTGGTACAACTGTGGTGCAACAGTGTACATGCAAATAAAAGCATAGGTGAAAATGGAGAACGGATGTCACTTCGGATTATCACTCAGGCTGCCACTAGGAAGATGCCAATTACATCTGTTTCATACATTTTTCTCACATAAAATTCCATTCCTGCATAGTAGTAGCTAATTTAGTGCCTATATTCATGGTAGCATAGTTACAGTTATTTTTTCTGTTCACTGATTTGCATATTTCATTGTTGAATTTCATCCTCCATTTTAACATGCGGTGTTTTCTGCCATAAGATCTTCTGAAACTTTTGGTGGTCTGTATTTGTTTCAGCTGTTCAGACTGATTCTTTACCACCAGCATACTCCACCTCAATCCTCACACTACGTTTTCAAAATTGTTTCTGAAGATGCTGAATGCACGCCTCAGCATGGATCCCTGTGGGGTGTCACCAGGATTTCTCCATTCTAAAAAAAGGCCATTTATTCCTATCTTTTAAATTCTAACTTTTAATCCATGTCTCAAAGAATCTTCATTCTCATCCTGTGAGAAACTAGTCTCTAAAAAATATTTGTTGAAATCTGTCTCCGAAAGGTCTTTAAGCTGAAATGCACACATATTGACCTGATCATCCTCATCCATATGTTTATTGTCTTCATGGAATAACTCAGAAGATTCATCATGCATGAATTTCTTTTACAAAAAAAAGAGTTCAACTCTTCCCCAATTGTCATTTCTCTTTATTATAATTTCTATTAATTTCCTTCATATGTAAATCAGACATATTGGTCTGTTCCTGCCAAATTCAGCCCTGAAGTCCTTTTAAAATATTTGGTTATACTGCCATCTTCCATTCCTCTGATTCCAGGATTGCACATCACATAGTTCATCTGTTCTGTGTTTTAGTTCCCTCAAAGCTCTTGGACATCTGCCATATGATCCCATCCTTTGTTTCTTTTTTTTTTTTTTCCCTAAAACTTCTCCAAACATTTCACAGTCAGAAATGAGCCCACAGATACATCATCTGTTCCAGACATAATTATGCAGTGCCTAATTTGTAATAAACAGTCCTTCAATATAGATCATGAAAGTTTTCCATATACTAAAGAGGAAAGAGAAACAGCTAACAAATTAGGCCATACTTTCTCACATTAGCTAAGTTTGGGGGAAAAAACAGTTTGAAAAGCTGAAAAAAGTCTGAAAAGCCTGAAAAGCAGATCTACGTAGGCAGCATTTTTTTCATTTGTGTCATCATGTTCACCTGAAGAAAGGCCTGTTGGCAGTGCACCACATGCCTTAATTATGTGGCTGCTAACTTTATTCTTGGACTCCAAATGCTCCCCATGGTTTGTTTCTAGATAGGTACTTTCTTATGCACTAGGGTGGCAGGTGACATTTGATTGTAAAAACAAAACATTTCAGTGTCACACTAAAGTTTGAAAAAGCAGCATAGATTTGCCTTACACACCTCTCTGGCTGGCTGGCTTAAGAATTAAGAAATGACAACCCACCTTTCCACCTCATCATACAGGCAAGATGATTTTACAGGTAAAGTAACCCCTATTCTTTGCATCTTAAAAGAGGAAGGTTTGTGCAAAAGTTCATATACCTCTAAAAGTAAGAGCTCTTTTACGGGACAATATGATACATGCCAGGAGTTTGCTGTGAGGTATTCTTATTATCTTTACCAAACCTCTCTCTTTTTTTTTTTTAAACAAAAAAAAAAAAATCTGGAACCAATCTATTTCATTTCACAGCTGTGAATACTCTGCCAAAGCGTACATGAAATAAACTATTTGCAGTAGTCCTTGTTGAGAAACCATGCTTTTTCTTAAGGTTAGACAGTCAGGGTTGACAGAAAATGAACATTCTTCTAAACACAGTACTGTAACTCAGAAGACAGACTCTTAGCTTTAATAATAGCAACAATGATAATAAACAATAGTGTTGTTAGAATATATTTCTAAATGTCAGTAATGGTATTTTTAAACAAAAAAGGCTAGCAATGTACTGTAAATGTGTGCGATGAGGAACATCAGCATGTAGCTGCCAGACAATCTCAATGAAGGATTTCATTGCTGAATTATGAAATCATTGTGTTTGATGTTATTATACACATACACTCCAGATCTGATTCAGATCACATTCAAGAAGGATTCCAAGCAGCCTCAGAGGTCATCATTAACCCTCTGCCAAGCAGAGTTCATCGATAATTCTTAAATAAATCCATAGATTATACCTAGTTCTAGAACAGTTTCTGTAGTGTTATTCTTCGCTCGTTGTGATGAAAGCATGGTTAATGTAGAACAGAAACCATTATTTTCTATTTTTCTCTAGACCACATAGATACATAAGGACACACCCATGTACCATTCAAATGGCTGAGCACGAAATGTCATTTACAGATTCTTCCTTTCAGGCACATCTGTTCTGCACCTGTTTTCTTCATGTTTGTTTCTACAGATCATCTCCTGATGTTCAAAATACTTGCCCTCTCACATAAACTTTCACTTGGACACATGGAAATGTATGAACAATCCTCCTACCTTTAGCAGGTAAGCTTGGCAGTCACTGACATAATCATACTCCAATCCATCAAAGGTATAATAATGTCGATCTCCATAAATAGTGCATACAGCAGGACAGGGGTAACTAGTGCAATTGAATATCCCTCTCCGACAAACACTGTAAGGAAAATTAACAATCAGTATCTTCTCATAGCAGGGTCATTTTCTTTTTATTTTCAAGAAGAAGCTTTCTTGGGTTCTTTATTTCAAGTCATACAGAAATTCATGGAAGGAAGAAAATTCTCCAACCTTGAAACACAGAGCTATTCTGTGGATTGCTTCTGAAGTTATTGGTGATGCCAAGGCAGAAAAGTGTTGAGCATTTTGTCATCAGCACATATGTACAATGAAAATGCATAAGAAATTAATGCAAAATCTTAAAATTTTTATGGCTTATGCAAATATTTCCATCACTGCCTCCAGTATAGATAAGACACCATGCCACAACACGGTCATTCATAAAACATCAATATTATATTTTTTCTCGAGAAATTTTGATAAAAATCTGCACATATTAAATGAAAAACACCTCCCATTGCTACCTGTAAGATTTCAGGGTATCAGACAAATACAGAATGAGTTTAAGAAATAAATGCTCATATTTTGCAGGATTACTTTTCCTGTCAGCTACATTCAGTGACCTACATGAATTTCTATGAAGGTAGTACTGACAGCCTCTAGTTTTGCTTGTGTAAGTGTATAAGGTCAGTTAATTTGCCAATGAATTTTTTAACTGATTAAAAGCTGCCATGCCAAACTTTTTTTTTTATTATTAAATATATACTTAACTGAAGATAAGTATTTTGGCTAGCAAATTATAATGGATGACAAACTGTTGTGTGACAATATTTGTCAGGTAAGGCTCCTTAAAAAAGGTGCTGGGCACTAGCTCATTTTCCAGTTCTAATGCTTTTTTATTTCCTTTTTTTTTTTTTTAATTGCCCATCTTCTTCCTATACAGTCTCTCATGCTGACTGGTAACTCACACTGCAAACAGTCCGGTTCCCAAAGGAGCAGACTATTTACCACTGTCATACATTTAATTTCTCTTTTTTTCTCCTTGGTTGCCTTTCATGATATTCTATTCTCCAAAATGCCAAATGTCTTTTCTTTCAGAGATTAACTGATATGTGTGGAATCAAGCATTTGTTCTTGACTGCTTTTTAACTTAGATATCTTCTGCTTCCTTTTCAGACCTGAAGAAGGACTCACCCAAAAGTCTGCCTACTCTTCCAAGTCTATTAATGAGCCTAACAAAAGATATGTCCTGTAACTGTCTATAAACAAGTATATACATTTTTGATTTTCAATGTAGTCAATGCGTTTTCTGTATTGATTTCCCTTTGTGGCTAGACCCAGATGATATGGAAGTATGCAAAATGCATGTCACTCACCAGGTATAACATGGTGTAGCTATCACTTCTCCTGACAGAAATTCCCTGTCTTTCCAGGTGCATGGACAACTGTCAGGAATATAACATTTCCCTCTATGCTCAGCCATCCTTCAAAATAAAAGAATTATTAAGATGAAAGTGTAAATCCACAAGTAGATCAACAAAACTGAATGTGTAGTGTATTGTCTAAACCCCGCTAGCAGCAACCCATCTTCCATCCAGCCAAGGGCAATTGTTTCAGCAGCAAAAGCTGTCTGAGTCAGATGATCTCCACTGTGCACAGCTGGAGACCTCGCAAAGCTCACAGCTGTGGCTCTCCTTCTACCTCAAAATGGGTATGTTGGTGTGGGGCAGCAGCTCCTATGCAAGAGCGCAGTAGTGTGAGTACTCCTCCCTGCAAACTGCAGAGCATCTGTGTGTTATGCATGCTGCTGAGGCTGCAGCTGGGCTGCCCTTCCCTCTGTGCTGCTCCCTTGTCCTCCTGACCCAGGGAAGCAGCCGGACTGATGTGCCTGCTCCCCTGCACAGAGCAGCAACCATCCTGTTCTGAGCACAGGATAGTGAGCTGGGCTATGGCAGCTGTTGCAGAGTTAGCAGGACAAAAGAAACACAGTTTATGAAGGGCAGTGGTGAAGGTTACCTGCCTACCCTAGGGAAGTGGAAACAATTAAAAAGGTTAAGACAAAACAGTGGCATTTAATGCAAAAAGCAGCAATTCTAATTAGATCATGAATAAGTGACCCAGAGACGTGGTTAACCACTTTTTGCTATCTCCTCATTTCCATCTGCTTAGCAACATTAACTTTAAAAAAAAAATGTTACTGACACAATGCTGCTGTTTAGGGGAGCAATTCCTGCAGTTGTCATTGCAACACATGGTTAAGAGTAGAGAGCTGTGTTTTCAAAGTATGATCTTGAGATTGCTTCACTTGAAGTTAAAAGGAATACGCAGATCAGAGTTTTCTTCTCCCCATAATTACAGGTTAATTAAAGATTAATTGGTTTTAAGTAAGAGAGTCAAGTGTTCAGAAAAATGGTTAAAGATTGGAAAGCACTAGAACGGATAGCTTGGGAAGGTCATTCAGAGTCACTCTGTCAATGGAAGTTAAATATCTGCCAAGAATAACATAGGTGTTGCTGATGTTACCTAAGGGCAGGAGAATAACTTAGCCCCATGAGGTCCCTTTCCATACTACTCTTCTGTACTTCTGTCATACAACTTATCCTCTTATATCTCCAGCTCAGTGTTAGGGTGACTTTCAGTGTATCTTTGGGTGACGAATTTACATGTCAATGAGCTCATTTGCTCATGAAATTTTGAGCTATTCTGTTCAATTTTTATAGCATACCAGAGACTTTCAGTGTTTCTTATTCTCTGTCACCTCTTTAACTACTGACTAAAAGAACCACAAGCTGTCGTGCAAAAATTTTAACAATAGAAAATGTAAAACATTTTTACTTTAAAGGGACCATTTTTTGCATACTAGAGTTCATCCTGTCATGGATTTCCAAAGGAAAGTGTTTCAATACCACACACAAGCTGCTTTACTTTGTGAGCACCATAAACACCTCCGATGCTAGAATAAGGTGCCAGTCTCCAGGAGTATTCAAGATTCCACCCCAAAAGGTTAGGTCATAGGGTCAAACAATGGGTAGTGGTAGAAATAAGGTGGGAAAGGAGAAACAAAGATAAGAATAGCATCTTAAGAGAATAAAAAAATGACGTAACAGTAAAACTTCTCATAACAAGGCTTTCATGACTTGTCCATATAGATTTAATATCATGAGGTATATGGTTAACATTTTCTTGTATAAAAAAAGAGAACTTCTGAACCAAATTTTTAAGATAACCCTGCTGGTCCCTTCCTAGTTAAAAGCCATACTCACTTCTTGGAACCATGAGCCTGAAAGGCATAATGGCTCCAGAAACACAATTTAACACTGATGATGGCACTAACTGCACTAAATGTTACACATTTACTTTTCTACCTAATAGCAAAATAAGTGTTTATTCTCTTACTTAACAAAATAATTCATGTGTTTGACTCCATTATTTGACAGACACTTGGGATTTGGCTTGCCTGCACCCCTTTTACGGTTTATCATTCAGAAAAATAATCAAGTAACATGTTCAATTTGAAAGGGTATAATAGTACTTGACTGTGAGAGCAGGGCTTTAGCTCTGTTTTTTAACTTATATTTTAATTATTTCAGATTTTCAAATGAACTTTCATGACAATGCTGCTAGTTTAAGTTCATGCAAATATCATGGTGATGTTTCAGTAAAAATTTACTAGTTTTTATATGATGCCTTGTACAGATTCATGCATTTTTGTGTTAAAAATAATTGTTTATTCCTGTAACACTAATGGTCTTGAAAGCTAACGCCTCAGCTGAGGCAGAGGTTGTAGAGGACTACAGAATACCAGGCAAGAACAAGTAGTGAAATCTTAAATAGCTATGCCTGAAATCTGTCCTTCACCAGTGCTTAGTCATCTATGAACATCACAAGTTGCTGGAAGGGGAATTCTGGCAGTCTCATTACACTGTGCACAACTGATGTACTGTCAGGGGACCATTGGCTACACATACAGTGAAATAAAATCAAATGTTGAGAAAAAACAGGGAGCACTCCACCTGAGGTCAAAATGCAGCAATTCGCACAGTGTATTTGACTCTTCAAATCTGAAAGTGCACACAGCAGGTATCAGGGGAGGGAATGGAAAAAGATGGAGGGAGTGGTGATTGATCCTGACAGAAACTTCACAGCAAATGTTTTTAGCTTTTGTACTTTGATTTGACCCCTGCAAAGCTCAGCAGACTGTTTCTGGTCACCAAATCCAAATACATGAGCTGAGAAAACAAAAGCTTTGGCCGAGTTCAGAAAGGCAGAGAGAATGAAGGGAAAGAGGGCAGGATCCAGCCTGCCCCTCCCCTCCCTGCCCCAGGTTGGGCACCAATACTGTAAGCCTGAGTAGAAGTCTAGGTGAGACAATTGCTTGGGCAGTAAGCAGGAACACAGATAGTTTACATCATGATTTTTTGTCATGTTTGCTTCTGCACTCAAATAAACTATAGTGTGCAACTGGTGGGAGTCATCTCCTGTCCAGAGAGTCCTAAATACCAGCCAATCGGACCGGTAGCAAGCTGGATATCTCATGGGATAGTGGAATCATGGTCTCAGGATGGAGAAACTGTGGGACTCCAACTGAGGAAGCATTATAGCATGGAGCCTCGCACCAGCAGGAAGGAGAAAAAGGCTTTCAGACACAAAAGAAAGAGTTGGCCTTTTAACTGTGACTGTATGTCTGCAAAAATTTATAGAACAATAACTTTGAAATTAGAGGTGTGATACCACTGGAATTTAAAAAGCAAAAAAAATATGCAGAGTTAAACTGTGAAAAATATGTATATGGCTTGTGCTCCAGGTTGTTCCACCAAAGCTTACCCAGGGGGGCAAATGCAGCCACTTGCACAGGGTGGTGAGGGGACACAGGAGAAGTTCATGGCAAGGTTCGCACAAGAGATCCCGCAATTCACACCCGCTGCTGGTAATCCAGGCACAGGAGATCTACAGTCATAGTAGATTTTCCCTTCAGGGCATATGTGAACTTCAAATGCAAAACGCAGGTTAAATGAGATCAAATGCTCTTTTACACTGAAGGTTTTCTGTTTGGTTTTGTTCACAATCTATTTATTTTAATGCACAGTTAGCTTACATTACAGTACACATAAGAATGCAAACTGAATAAAAGTCTGTAACTTTGTTTGTATTACAGAGATATAAAATTAATATATGTTTTAATGTAAAAAAAAAAGACCAAAACTTAATATTAAGCATCTGGATCTATGCACTCTGGATCTGATACACAGCCCGTTCTTAAAGCTGGAGTAATTATGGCTTGGGCAGACAGAATCTTTAGAAGTGGCATAATTTTCAGTGTACTGAAATCCCTTCTAATTCCATTAGAAATTCATTAAAAATTTACTTTCTAGAAATCAAGATCTTAAGGCTTCCTGAACATGGATAGTGAGCCTAATTTTAGATATTCCCATGAGAACATATTGACCTACACCTCACATGTAATTATTTATTTTTTTAATTTCCCAAGTGACTTAGTAGTACAATTTGTGCTACAGAAAAAGGAAAAAGAAAAAACCAAGACAACTTGTGCTCCTAACCTCCTGTTTTAAATATGTCATGACGATCAGTGTCTCATAATGAAAATATATATGGGGAGAAAACCAAATGACTATTCAATGTCAAAAACTTTCTCTGTGCAACTGTAATAAGAGACAAGACTGTAAATTACCTGTATTTTCTGTAGTGGCTTCAATACATTTCAATGTTCCATTCAAACACTGACTGGAAAAGAAAAGCAAACCCATCTTTATTCAAGGAGAAAATGTTTTGTAGCCACCATGTTAAAAAAGATAATACAATTTAACCCAATTTAAACAACAGAAATCAGGAGAAGGAGGATTAAAAACCAAAAACATGAGTTCTGACAAAGATTTTGTTGGTGTTTTCAAACCGCTGATCTGTAATAAGGGCCCAAACTCACAAAGCTGTTTATGCACTATTTAATTGCCTAACTTTCACTGAAATAAAAAAGAAGCTGGGTATGTCAGCGTCTATGGGAACGTAAGGCCAGATGAATCAGGATGTTGGCAGTGTAACAAAAAACCTTATCCGCCTTGGTGAATATGGAAGGATACAGTATGCAAATTTGCTGTTGCACTGACGTTAGGATACACAGCTTGATTCTTTTTATGACAAAATACAGAATTGCAGAAAAACACATTCGACTATAAACCTAATCCTCATTTTTTCCTTAAAAAAAATTGTGAAAAAAACAAAGCATTGCAGAGGCATAGCAATGGCAGAAGAATGAAGCCCCTACTCTCACCTCTTGAACTACATGATTTCCAAGCTTCAGTTATAACAGCTGTAATATGTAAGACCTCAGCAAGAATCAACCTTGACACTCAAGTCACAGACATGATTTTACATCAGCAGGTTGAGAGCATTTCTTGTAAAATGAACAAGTTTGACCAGGAAACCTGGGAGGTTTCCCCACTTGTTTCAGTGAGGTCAGGATTCCATCATGAATTAATAATATGACATGACACAAATATAGCTCCCTGCAAGCCTTTGTTTGAAAAACTTTCCAAAATAGAATCACACTGTTTATTCTTCCGAAACCAGCCTCATATTGCTATCATAATGTCCCCAGGTCTAAGAACAGGAGTGCAACCTCTATGCGTGTGGTTTGAGATACTCTTTAGTCCCTGGCTTACAGAATTTTCCAGGTACCCTGTTGTTAAAATAAGCAGGTACGTAATCCAATTTATATTAGGCTCCCTTTTACTAAGTGTGTAACAAAAATAAAATCTTCATACAAAAGACCTTCATTCTATGTGAAAAAGTTCTCAAGGCTCTTGAATAGCATCCAAACTGTGATACATGAAAGATAAAACTCTTGGAGCTCAAACCTACCAGGAGCCTGTTGGTGTAGGGAGGATTTCTCCAGGCTGGAGGGCTTTGCCCTTGTAATGACAATGACAGGCAGATCTGTTAAAAGAATATTTATGCATGTAGATACAAAAGCAAGATGAAATAGGATTTAAGGGCAATTCATTTATCAAGCTATTATGATAAGCAGGCCTTATAATTCATTAACTCAATCTTTATATTTACTATATACTTCTAAAGGCAAAAACTAAAGGATGACACTCTGTATTGAAGTCAGTGGCAAAACCCCTACTGTCTTCAGCAAAGCCAGGATTTTCCTCAATCTCCACATTATTTATTTGCTGTTTCTGTGCATTAGTCTTATAGAAAGGAGCTTTTCTTCCCAGTTATGGGAGCAGTATGGCAACATGTAGTTCCCATTCAAAGTACTGTCAAAATCATGGGACAGAGGAATTATCATAGCAAAATCTATTAACTCTGTCTGTGATAAGAGCCAGATGGGATAGAAGTAGCAGTAGAATTCCCTAGAAACCATGCAAAAATATGGGAATACCAAGTTACCTCACACTCTTTAATAGTTTGAAACAGTCTTTATCCCTACAGTATGAACTTTACTGATCTTTCCAAAATATATGTCACAATGAACAGCAATAGCTCTGTATAATCTTGAAATTTATATAAACACTCATTCCAGTTTTTAATTCAGTACCTGGACTCAGTAACTCCCCATGGTGGTAAGCTGTAAAATTTTGGTACACAATGTACAAAAATTATTTCTTTTCATTGACCATTTCCTTCCATTTAACAGAAGGGGTTTGCATTGCGAGACAGAAAAAAGACACTCCTAGTCACTCTCTCCATACTATCACTGATTTATTGATTGCTACTATGTAGATTCCTTCACATTTTTCTTAAGTGTTGAAACCAAGGTTTTCATGTGAAAATGCTTTCCCATGAATTAAAAAAGTTGCATCACCCTTCTTTAAAGCAGTGTGACGTATCTTCTCTGAAGTGCAGTAGATGGCTGTACACACAGTAGCAGATGAGGCCCCACTATTGATTAGTACAAAAGAATATGAAATCTTCACATATTGCTTGCTATTCTGTTTAGGCAGTCTACATCTTGAGGGAAACAGCGAAAAACTACTTTAAATCTTGTTGCAAAGAGGAAAATGTGCCTACGCATATATTCTATTTTCTTATGACTTACATTGATACACAAAAGTTGACCGACTCTTCAAAATATTTCCCATCGGGACAATTACATCCCTCTGCACAGTCATCGCCACAGATTTTTGCCATAGAAAGTGAAGCACAGGAGTGTTTACAAAAAGAAGAGCACTGATGATAAAGCATACCACTGTGACACATCACAGCTGGAGGGGAGAGAGGGAGAGAGAAGGGAGAAGAACATACTCTTAAAATGTGAAAAGCAGTATATCGTGGGAGTGCAAAACAGCAAAGCAAAATGGTCTCTTGCTGCACTGGGGTGAGTTAATTTGCATGAGAAAAATATGCTATTTTACTGATTTCTTAAGTCAGAAATGTTTAGATTCAGGTGGGTTTAAGTTAGACAATTCCTTGGCTGGAATTGTCTATTTTGTAAGCAGTAGGTGTCTATTCTTTATGTATGTTAAGTGTGTGCATGTGTGGTGGTTGTGTCTATCTAGTAACTCAGGCTTCCAAGAGAGGATGAACAGTCCAGTTAAGGCTGAGGCATTACTCTATGGTTTAGAAATGCCTTCTTTTAAACCATTGCTGTATCCTACTTGGCAAGTCACTGCCCACCCTGCCCTGCCCGCCCTGGGGAGCCCCTGCCACCCTGGCTTGCCTTCCCTTAGGGAACAGCCCCGCTCCTTGCCACTCCCTGACTACTTTAGCCTAATAGGGGCTTCCATATGACTTAGGGGTTCGAAGTCAGAAATTTAAATTTTCTCTGTGGCCAGTGGAAAGGGCCAGGCACCCCCTGTGAGGCAGCTCAGTGTCCCCGACTCAGATGTTTAACATAACATAAACGCTATTAGCCTTCTCCCCTGAGTATGTCATTAGCCCACGGCACAATTCTAGTTTCCAGCAAAAAAGGTTGATCCCTGCATTTTGTGGAGCGAATGATATTTGTAGAATTTTACCCATTTCTAAAAGATACTCTGTTCTGCAAACGTTACTCACCACAGTAAGAAATATGAGATCTGAAGTCAATGATGACCCCGTGCTTGCCACAGACGTAAGCATAGTGTGCCAAAGCATTACACAAACAGCTGCTTCCGCATTTGCATGTGTCAAAGCGGCATAGCTGGTAGTATAATCCTGGACTGATGTAAGCATGGCAGGGAGCAAAAACTTCTTGATTGATGATATCACAGTGAGATGCATACCCAGCTAAGAGAAGG
The DNA here is from genome assembly GCA_013389945.1 of Fregata magnificens. Lineage (NCBI taxonomy): Eukaryota > Metazoa > Chordata > Aves > Suliformes > Fregatidae > Fregata > Fregata magnificens. Next base: position 124,007 of record WAAD01027098.1, on the reverse strand, counting down.
TGACATTGTTTTAGCCAGATCCATTTTAATATAACAGTTAGTCAAATGAATATCACAGAATATTAAAACCAAACATCGCCAGTTGTGCAACAAAAACTTGTATACAATGTCTTTCTGCAAAGTTCTATAGTTTAAAACTGATATTGTAAGCAACTCCCTCAACAATAAACTCCACTTAAGATAAAAAATAACTATATAAAACCAGTTATGCCTTCCTCTAGTAGTGCAGGAAACTTAAATGACAGAATAATATATTTCAAAAGAGTTAGTTAGAAGAGTCGTCCAAAGCTTGGAATATGTTTTTTCTACTTGATGGTTCATTTAGCTTTGAAATCAGCAATGACCATATACTTCTTGGCATGTGGACTCAGGAAGCATTACAAACTGGAGCTCGAGGGCATGCAAGTCCCAAGCTGGCCATATACCTTCTAGCGCCAACAGACCCTCCTCCTACCACTGAAGCATACTACCACCACAAGCGGTGGAATATGTCAGGAACACCATAGTGTGGATCATATTTAAGCTAATTTTGCTCCTAAAAGAGTGTCCCTACCCTTCATCCTCCCTGTTCATTCCCACATACACACACTGACATAAGGATTTCTCAAGTCTCTCAGTAAAGTAGGTTCAAGGAGTGAACTTGACTTGAAAAGTAAGCTGACAAAATAAGTAAATAAACAAACAATCATTTCTTTTTCAGTTTCATCAGATTAAGATCATCACAGAACTGGAAAAATGCTTGTGCTGGCTCAGCACAGGTGCTAGCGTGGGGCAGGACCACTTACTCAGGGACTGCTTTTTCCAGTGATGATTACAGGATCACAGGAAAATCCAGGCTGGAAGGGACCTCAGAATATCATGTAGTCCACCCTCCTGCTCTAAGCATCTTACATTTATGTCAAATTTCACCTTCACCGAGGAAGCACAGAACTGAAGGTAAGACATTAAGTATCTTGGAGAGAGCTAACTTGGCTGAGATGTACTGCTTTAGAAGACAGCTAATGCTGAAGGCATAAAAAGTCTTAGAATGCCCCAGATTCTTAAAGGTTTATGGTTATTCTAGGCTTGCTCCCACAGGCTCTAAATATGTCCAAATCCCACATCCTTAGTGAGGTCTTATGTCTGAAACATTAAAAACATTAGACTAAATTCTGTCAGAATTGGCGACTACTGTCTGCCTATTGTCTTTGTTAATTGAAAAGAACAGCAACATGGAAAGGAGGAGACAGTGAAAGTTCAATGCAAAACATAGGCACGTCAACCAGCCAAAACTAAAACTTTACTCAGGAATTTGAACAAATCCACGGATCTCAGATTGTTTGCATCAATTTCTGTCAGAGAGCATAGATGGAGGATAAGGAAACTTTTAGTGCAACAAGCATGGAGAAGCCAGACAGGACTTTTGATCTGAACACTGTCTCGGCAAGACACTGTCTCCTGTACTTTCTTTGTCAATCTACAAACGTGCATCACATCATTCCTCTTGACTGACATAGTTTACAGGATTACAGACGGTGTTCTGCCTAGCACTCTGCATGTATATTTGACAGCAGAATTTAGGACTCATGGCCAGTACACCCAGCACTGAATGATCAGCTAGCTTGTATTTATGAAGGATTTACTTCATTTCACATGCTACAAGTATGGAAAGAATGGTCTTTGCCAAAAACGAAAAAGGAAAGAAAGGGTGCACATCTAAAACTGAAGTTGAAATACATGTATGTGCAACTCATTCACAGAGAAAACAAAAAAATGTCCTGTAATAACACGATACAGCTAATTCTACACTCTCATGTGAAAACATACCATTTTGCTGATTAACGTTGCAGGGATCAACCACAGGAATATTGATAGGCACAAAACAAGCTGAGGAAACCTTCCATGCATTGGCATGAAGTTGTGGGGTCCCTTCTATCATCCCTGCTGGAGAACTGAAAAGGAAAAGATCAACACTGCAAGCGTCCTGCTGACCTTATGGACTACACAGGCGAGGACGCAAGCATATCAAAAAACCTTAGATGCATAGTCACATTGAACATTCAAAGCGTCAAAGGAACTTCCATCTGTGAGGTATAAAAGAAGAGAGGGCATGTGAAGCGTTTTCCTTGATATTTTACTCATGCAAAAATATTCTTACACTCAAAGTCTGCCCTCACGCTTAATTCAAGTACTCTGAAATCAGTTGGAAGAGGCATTAATGAGAGGAGAATTTGGCCTTTATTCAAGTACATACATCAGTGAAATGTAAAAAAATTTGACCTGTTAGCTAATTTCAGTGTCCTAGAGGGAGGCTGTTTGCATTTAATGCTGTTTTTCACCAACTGTTTCAAAAGCACTTATTATCACTAGGGAAGTTTTGTTATTTTAGCTTGAGGAACTTTGGAGGAAATTAAATAAAAGAATAAGGGAAGTGTGGCCTTCTAATTAAACTATTCCTGTGGTTCAGAATTACCTTTTTTTTCCATTAAAACTTGATGTGGGAAAAAAAATCAAGCAGTAGTAAGCGTTAATCAGGTGAGGATGATACTAGTATTATCATCCACTCTTTTTGTCAGTGCTCATGTATTTGCTCTGATGATAAGGGAGCAGCAGGGAGGAAAAAAAGTGCATTCAAGCGATATCATCATCCAATAACTTCTATAAATATGGTAGTTTTCTAGAATTACTTAGCTAAACATCTTAGAATAACTTAGCTAAATTTATGAGTTTCATATTTTAAAAAGTGGTTAACATTTTAATTAAGAGATTTTATATGGGTTAGTTTAATAAAATATCAGCATGTTAATGAAATGAAATACTCAGATGATTACATTCAACAAAACTTTTCATTTGTTATTAAACACAATCTAATGGTACAATATGCAACTTACAGAAAATCATCTCTTAAATTCCCATTGTATGTTCCACATAGTCCTAATGTTCTTCTCTTCCAGCTGACATCAACTTGAACATAGATCCTCTCTCCATCTTTAGCAAACAGTATCTTCAAACCAAAATTAGTTTTCAGTTGAACAAAGAAAGACGATATATTCTGAATTTCAATAGCCCCTGCACATAGCAAAAGAAAAAGAAAAACAAAGTCACTGAAATCCAACTTCCAGGTTGTATTGGTTTTTACCCCTTAAACAAAATAGATTTTGAAAACTCAGAAATAAAATGAGAAACTATGCACATCCTCACCTGCAGCCAAATAACCTCACCCATTCTCCATCTGATCTTATGAGACTACATATCTTTTTCATTAGCAACACAAATCAGGAATTGCAACTACTGTTGACAGTAAAAAATCTCTCACCTTTCTGTGAGTTATTCAGAAAGCACTCTCACATTTCATTTTTTTTTAGAAGAAAGCAATGCAACAGCATGCCTCTGGCAATGAGAAGACAAGACAAGAAACCACTTGTGTCTTAGTCTCCAGGGATGTTATAAGATTAATTAACAGATGTCTGCAAAGTGTATTGCAATCTTTAGATAGAAGGTTCTCTCTTACTGCTATTGACATGACATCAGTATAGCTCCTTCCTTAGACTGTATGTGAACTAAGGCCCTATCAAATTCCCAGCTTTCCTTCCCAGCAAATCCATTATGCGAGGAAATGGAAATTTCACAGTCACAGCATTCATTTGCTACACATTGCTGGGCTACTTGCAGCTGCAGGCTTAAAGCAGATCTACCTTCACAAGCAGCCTCTACACATGCACACACACACGCTTACGTGCATAAATTGAGAAGAGGCAGATAAAATGCTTATGTGAGCTTAAAGACGTTCTCAGCTGATAAGATTTACTAGATGCACCGAATTATCAAGAATGTGACACCAAAATATTTGTCACAGGTTATATTTGTTGCAGACTATGGAAAGAGACAAGAAAATGAATAGGGACTGATTCAAAAGACATAAAACAGAATTATCAATGAAATTATGAAGCAGAACTGTCAACATAACTGAAAGTATAACTGAGCTAAGAAATTCATTGCCATAGGAATCTGTGAATGCCAAAAGCAGAACTGTGACTGGACAAATTCAATGAAGAAAAGACATAGCTGTAACCACCAGCACAGAACTCCCTAAACTCTTTTGTGGGAGGCTGGGAAAAGAAAGGGGAACTCCCACCTTACTCTTTCAGAAAGAGACTAAAAATCCAGTAAGAATTTACTACTGATGACTGTAAGATATGAAATTTAGCCATATCATTTCTACCTTCAGTGCTTAATTTTATAACATCTTCTTAAGAATGATTTATTTTACTATCCTTTCCAAAAAGGTGAAATAACCTGCCTGAAATCACAACATAAGTCAGCGCTGAAAGCAACATAGATCCCATAGAGCACATGGATTCTATTCCATGCCATTTATTCCAAAAAGCTTTAACCAAGCTAGGCCTTAACATCAGCATCAAGATGATTTCCAACCTCTCTTCAACTCCCTTTTTCTTACATCCTCCCCCCTAAACACAAACAAAATGAGTGGAATTTCTAGGTACTCTGCAAGACAAGAAATGCAAAGAAATGAGGGCATAATGAAGGACTCTATTTCACAGGCTGAAAAAGTACATTTCTAGAACCATTACTAAGATCATAAGAAGTAAGTGATTGTACATTTCATAAGTTATGTTTGAAGAAATTCCTTTTTATAGACAGATACTATTAAAAAGCTTTGGAGCATATAAAAGAAAGAATGTGAATTCTCGTAAAATTCTACTCCATACACTTCTTACCATTAAGGTTAAAAAGTTGGTTAGGGCCAGTTTGGACTTGACCATATCTTGTGAGAGTTACTTGTTTGCTCCCATCATCTTCAAGAACTAGTGTTATAGACTCAATGCAGGCATGGTCAAAGTTCTAAGAAGAAACAAGTTTCACCATCAGAAACAGGCAAAGACATTAATATTACCATGGAAAGCAAAAACAAACAAACAGGTGAAAAAACAGTTGTATAGAAAGGAAATACCAGAACTGTCATCAGGTAAATCAGTTGTAAACTATCACTCAGAGCATTAAACAGAGGACCTGAAATTGTATGTAGAACATAAATAACATTGCATATGCATATAAGAGCAAGTAGAATGCATTTTATCTATTATGGCAGTCTAGTAGTAAGTGGACAGAGGTCCCCAAGTACTGATACTGGGTTCAAAAGGCCATACTTGAATGGCCACCTGGGATACTCCTCATTGCTGGGTTAACCAGTGTTTGAGCAAAAGTCTGACCCCATCTATATGAAGCTGGTGCAACCAGAGCCCAAATGCAGCAATACAGGAGAAAGAAACTATTGCACACATGAAGGTGCTTCTCACCTTGAAACGTAGTCATGACCTCTGACTGCAGACCAAAAGGATATAATTTCTCCAGACTTTATACTACAGTAATTTATAAATATTTGACTATCAAAAAATGGTGACTTATAAACTAACTCATGCCCATCATTTTAGAGTGCTATCCAGTCAGAATTTATGAACCTAAGTACAAGAGAAAAGGTGACACATAACCAGCTTAAACCAAGCATCTTATGCTCCCCAGGGCCCCTATGTTTTTACCCAGAAACTTTCCAAGGTGCCTAGAGTTGTGCTAAGGGTCATTTCCAGTAGCATACTTGTCTCTCAATGGCTACCTAACCACCATTTCATGCTTCAGGCCACCTGAAATGCAGAAACAGGAGTCTCAACACCTATGCAGGAGAAGTAGGTGCTTACAAAAAAAGCAGAGGCACCAGCTTATAGCCTAGCTTTTGAAGGGACATGAGAGATAGTCCCATAGCAGGGCAGCTTCAGTGCATCACTCCTTGCTGAGGAGTTCAGGCATCCCAGCCCTCAGCTCATGGGCAGCTGTGAGTCACAGTCTCAGAGCCCCTTCTCCTGAGAGCCTAGGTGACTAATAACATCATTAAATCCAGTCTCGCAGATAAGTACCTTTTATAAGCACCTCTATTCATAAAGCCTGTTGTTGGATACCTGCCAAAATACTTTCAAAGAAATATGTGTGGTGGCTAGTCTCTTCAATAGTTTTCTAAAAGGCATTGTTCCAACGAATTAAATATGCTATAACATATCAAATAAAAATCTAAAGCTACCAAAAAAACCCTCTTGCCTAACTAGTAGTGTATTAAATCTGTTCAGTGCTGCCAGCAAGAGCTTTTCTAAAGCCTAAGACATCTGTTTGTACCATAACCAAAGATGTATATACTCTTTTAATATGCATAAATGAATAACTCTTTAGACTTTATCCCTCTAAAGATGCAACTGATTTTACAAAGGGCAATACAACATGTAGCAATACAACCACTTACAAAAAAGCTGTAAAATGGTTTCAATTTATATTTTCTGTTAAAGATAACCCGTTAGTTTACAGTAAAACCTATACAAGATTGCTTGAAATATGGATGTGAAATTTGTTGTGAATGTTCAACAAAAATGTGACTTACCTGTCCACAAGGTGCTTTCTGTAAAGTGATTGTGAATTTGTTTTTCCCGGTGCCTTTTACCAAAATGTACTGGCAAATCCCAAGAAAGGTAAAATGACGTCCATCAAATGTTGTGAAATGAGAGCTACCTGTGATGGAGCACTCAGCTTGAGAGAAAAAGGATAAACAAGAATATTCACATGCATAAGAATGTATCATTATTCTGTAAATGATCAAAGAGAGATAAATAAGAAACTTTCTCCTTATTTCTAAGCACATAATCCAGGCTAACTTTAATCCATCTAGCTGTTACGGCATTTGGAAATAGAATATGTTATATACACCTATTTCCATCAGATACCATCTCATATTGCACACACCGATGTGTAGCATCTTTTGGTTCTAACTAGATGAGATGCCTTTGAGTCACGAGTTTTCTAAAATACAAAGGAGTTTTCTCTTTATTACAACGCTGAAGTTTCCTAGAATCTTCTTCCTCATCATCTTTTGCCATGAATGAATGCGAAAGAGGACAAGTTTCTTTCTCCTTCCTTCTAGGTACTATGGCACTGCTTGTTACTGCAGGTATGAAGAGGCTGCAGGTGTTTGTCTTCAGGGTGCATCTGTATTCGTTTTCAGTTCACATCGGGAGTGCACTGTTGAAGCAAGTCCCCAGCGCATCCCCACTTACTGCACTTTCATTCACACCATGGGGCAGTGTCAGAGCACATGAACTAGATTCATTTTGGCTGCAACTACTGCAGGAGGCAACTACTACTAACAGGCATTCAGTCCTCAGGACCAGACTAGAGCAGTCATAAGTAACTCCCAACATGCGCACTCAACACACACAAGACATATGGAGTAGTTCTCAGTGTCAACTGTTTTAGACTACAGATCCACCCTGTCAAGCCTTGCTTAGTAACTGTTAAGCCTTGTTTATTACCTCATTCAGAGGGGGCTCCTTAATTTGTAAAAAATTCTCTCTTTCACAAGTTTTGTAGTATAATCTTGTCTAAGATACAGAACTGTCAAGGGAGTTTCTCTACCCGACTACTGCATGTTCCTCTGGATAACTCATTACAGAGACATGTAATCTTTAAAGATAAGGATCATTATCCAAACATGAACTGCTGTTACAAGGGAGAAAATACAACACACTGAGCATCAGAATGATGTTTTTCTTATTATTTGCATTACAATTGCATCTAAATGTGAAGAGATCCTTATATCTGGTCTAGGTACTGCACAGGCCATAGAAATGAGCCACCTGCCCCAAAGAACATAGAGTGTAAACAGGAGATAGAAAACAAGAGGTGGATGTAACACACTGAGTTAGGCAAGCAAATGGGAAAAGGTAAGGTGAGTATGGTCAGGCAGTTAACAGCTTCACCCCATCTGGCCCACTGCTACTCTCAACATCCATCTGCTTAATCTTTCTTCTTAAATTAGCATCCCAAGCCCTTGAGTCACATTTGATTCTGTTATCTTCTGAAGAGTTTATCCCTTATGTTCACTGAGGAGAGAAAAGAATAATGTAATACAGATACCTGGGCAATCATGACCAGTGCAGTTCCAAATGCCACCAATACAAATACTAAAAAGAAAAATCACAAAACACAGAATTTCAGCGTTCTGATCTTTAGCAAAAAGAGCAGCTTTGAGCTAATTAGTATGTCTTGAATTCACGCTTTCCAGAGAATAGCCTGCATATTTTAGTGATACACAGTGCCCAGACTGTAAAACATAGATACTAAATATTCTTTAAAATGTAAGTGTGACTATGATGTTAAACCAACTATGGGCAGCAGTCACAGAGAGAGGAAACACAGACATGAAGCTTTCACATACCAGTTGCTACATTCTTGTTCAATTTTAGAGCCTACAGGGAAGGCAGTTCCGTGATAAATACAAGGGCAATTCAACACAGAGATACAAGTTCCATTTTCCATAATGAGACCTAGTGGGAGGGAAGTTAATAAATGAGATAAAAAACAAATTGATGAACTCTGGATCACTGCTCTTCCCCCATCTGACTCAAACATTCAAATCTGCCAGAAGGTGATCTCACCAGTCTTTACTGGGGACCAACAAAAAGAGTTGCCCAGCGAGTACAGAGAGCTCAGAGTGATGAACAGTGAAGCTCTCTCAAAGCAGTTGTCACTCTGAATAGTTGCTTTATCAAAAATGTCTGCCTTAAGCATGTAAAACTATACAGACTCAAAATGAAAAGATTCTGAGATCACATAATCTTCAGTCCTTCTAGAACAGGACCGTTCATAGTCCAATCCCTAATTTTTGTTGATTACAGATCTCAGGAAGTTTGTTTTCTTTTACAGGGCATAAGACACATTCTGTTTAAATAAAACCTCAACAGATTTTGGAAGAATTCAGATAAAGTGGATTAAATCCATGCAATATCTTATTGTAGCAAGCATTAGTGATGGATCCAGGTTTTAACTGGCTCATTCTGAGCCACCTTTGTATTCTAGAGAAATATTTAGAACACAATAAAAGGAAGAATCACAGTGAGAATAACAACAGCTAGAGCAGAATTTACAATATTCATATTTTCAGGCTTTAACTTTCAGCACAGTCTATTTAGACAACTTTATTATGATGTTGGATATTAGCTTTACACATATTTTTTCACATAAAATTGACAGTACTTACCATCTGGACAGTAACAGCCATCTAAGCAGTGTAGGTTGCTGCCAAGACAATCTTTTTCAAATGTGCAGGTTGGCGGACAACAACTGATACAGTCACGGTGTACAAAGCTGTCTTCACACTTCTCAGCTAGAAAAAATACATGGTACCTTGGACATTAGTGCAATTTCTTTCCATATTGGAGAACCCCTCTCAAATAAACAGTTGTGCAGTGCTTCTGGTATAGGTAATTATTCAGATCAGGTACAATGGATTGTTTGGAAAGGTTTTCACTGATGAACTGTGGTGAATCTCTTATCAGTATTTAAGTCTGTCTTTACCAGATTCTTACATCACCACTCCAAAAGAAGTTACAGTTTCTGTGACAGGGGAACATGTGCTCATATCTCAGCTAGTTCAAAGTCTTGTGCATGAGGCTGAGCTGCAATTGATGGGTGGTGGTGATAACTAGAAGGAGCTGGATTAACTGTGTTAGTTCTGTTATAGGGCCAGTAGAGGCTGAAAGGTCATCTGGGAAGAGGGGCAACACCAGATCTCCACAGACTTTTGTTCTTTGTCCTAGAATATGATCAGCACACATGATGTTTCAAGCAGTTTGTGGAAACATGAATTTTGTATGGATCTAGATCAGATCACAATAGAATTAAAATATTCCTCTAGAAAGTCATTGACTTCATTGTTTTCCAGCAATAGTGAAGCTGGCTGATCTACTTCAGTATCAGGTTTGAGTCCTATAGTGACAAATGTTGTCAAGATGGAGTTACTTGAAATGAATACATGGGGTTTCTCAAAGGTCACATAGTATGCTTTATTAAAGAGTCTTACTACAGGCAGGAAAGTCATCCCTCCAGTCCCGCACCGGGGACCCAGCGTGAGAGCATGCTCTAGCGTACTCTGTCACAGCCCTGCAGTATGTTTCATCATCATCCACTCTGAAATGATAAAACAAGAGAGTAATCAAGGAACTCATATCCCATCTACAAATCTCTGCCATGGGACACTGCACAGGATATTTCACACATAGCTGACACCACTCAGTCATAACAGCACACGGTGAAAATACTATGAAAAGGAACAAGCTATACTGAATACAGTGTTGTGTTTTTATCACTTGATCTCACAAAAAGTTATTTCATTTTAATACTACCACAATGAACAAAACCACTAATTTATTACAAAAAAGATAAAGGCTGCTTATGGTGAAAGAGAAATATGACCTTGTCTTCAAGACAATGGACAACTCAACAGTCTCAAGATCCACGTCTCAGGCCCCCTCCCTCCTGCATGACATAGAAACTCTTACCTACACTGATAAAAGACATTCTGGTCCAAGTAACTAGTTCAAGTTTCCAATTGCCTGTCAGTCCTTAGGCAAGAAGATCCCTGTTGGTGGACTCCTGTCCTTGTACCAAAGTGCTCGGCACCAGAAGCATTATCCACTGAATACTGTAGACAGGCTCAGGGATTTACAGCGCAACCTCAGGCAAAGACATTATCTCTGCTTTAGTCTATACAGAAGAAGCTGTATAGTGCGCTTTTGCCAGGATCAAGTAAAGAGACATTCATTGGTGTTTAGGTAAACTCAAATTTTATTCAGATGTAAGTCACGTAAGCCAAGATACCACCAACCTTTTGTTACTGTGAAAGTCCAACAACTCCCATCACTCACTGTGGAGGACTTGATGCCAAAATGAACTAGTTGTAACATGACATTTCTATTATAAGCATGACTGTGACAGATCAGCTGAGTTTGTCTTTCATCACACAAGATCATGCTTCCAAAATTAATGGTCTTAATTATATATTATATTGTGTTTGTATTCTGCTTTCAACACATCTGCTATCAAATCAAACACCACTATACTCTTTGTTACAGTGATCAGAGTCTCTCCAGCTCTCCATATCTAATCCAATTAAATGGGTCTTAATAGAAAGAATACTTGGCATATACTATGGTCCCACAAAAAACTTCATAAACTGACACTAAGCCACAAGAAGAGAGGCCTTTTTTATAAACAAAATAAGCCTAAATTAATGAGGTTCTGAGACACAGAAACTTCCTTCAAGGTTTTTAACGTTCACACAATTCACATCAACACATGTATGCATGCTGACAAAAATCAAATCTGCTTTAACACCATGACACTGATTCAATATCACATTTGAAAATTTGCTTTTCATTATTCTTCTTTTGCTAAGAAAAAGTCACAATAAACTCCTGAGTTACAAAGAGACCATACAGAGGGAACACATCTCTTCTCTGAGTGAAATCAATGTACAGATCATAAACTTCAGGAAGCACACTTTGGAGATTTGCCTACAAACACAAATTCTTCCATCTTGAGTTTATGGCAAAGCAGAAAATTAAAAATCCATCAAAAATGAACTAACAAGTTGTAATGGATTATACTGAGTGATTCTTACTTTCAGTCTTGTGATCCTTTCTGTACCTTTTTGATTAAATTGATGATACTCTGTGAAGGCCATAATAGTATCTGGTAAAAATCCTGCTATTTATAACAATTACTTCTTAATTTTAAAACCCCACTAAAAAGGAAGTGGTACACTGCTCAGTCATCTATTCAATTACACTCTGGAACACCCGTTTAACTTGAATGACAAGAACTAAACAGGAATCTGGACAGCTAAGGGAAAAATACCAGGTTGCATATAATGCCAGCAGCTGAGGGGGTGTAACACCCACCAAAGCCAATGAGAGTTGAATTTCTTTTGACAACTCTGAATTTACATAAATAAAACAATTTTGAAAAAATCTACTAGTTTGAACCATAGTGGTTGCTCATAAAAACAGTCCAACTGTGTCAGACAAATGGTCCAGCTCCTCCAGTATCATTGATATTTCCCCCTAGTATCATCTCCATATATTTTTGATTCAGGACCTCCAGATACAGGTTTCAGGGGGTTTGTGATTAGGAGCTCCTCTTTTGTCATTAGTGATTCTCCATGGATTTCTCTTCCATGTATTTGTCTAGTATTTCCCTGAATCCATGTAAACCTTTAGCAGTCAAAATATCCCTTGGTAGGCTGGTTCTGTGCCCTTTGTTTCCACACTAAATCACTCACTGAGAAATCCCATCTTTTTTTTCTTTGACCTTGGTTCCTCCCAACTTCCCTCAATGCTGCTCAGTTCTGGTCTCAAATGAAAGAGTGAACATTCATTTCATGCATCAAAAATAAATATACAAGAACTCCAGTCTTACCTGCAAAGGTCATTCATACAGCTAGAAATATAAGAATACGGATCTATGCTTTCATGACAGCTGAGAAAAGGAAACTGTAGGAATATTTGGCACTTGAAGAATATGTCCTGTGCATTAAGGAGAATCAGTAAATGACAGTTAGCAAATACTTTCTGAACAAGCATAATTCCTTTTAGCTTTGTTTCCCTAATCTAAGGTCCTTCATATCCCCATTAAAAATTGAGAATCTCACAGTCTCACTTTATTATTATGCCTCCTTTATTATTCTTCCTAAAATTTGTCCTCTCTGCCTAGGCTGGCTTGATTGCATGCTGCTCCTAAACCAGCTGGGATGAAAGACTGTGAAATGACAAAAAAAGCATTTTGTGTCAATGCAGGAGCTGAGCATGTTACTTCTGCAGTATTTCACAATTTCCAAAATAGTGAGGTGTAAGATGCCAGGACTGGAAACTGAACCCAAGTTTAATGCAGCAATGAAGAGCTCTGCCAGCAGACCTGTGCCACTTGGCATATCCTGTCTGAGCCTTTGTACTTTTAAGCTAAACATCTGAAGATCTTCAGACATTCCCTAGCAACAGTCCTGATCTGAATCTTCCCTTTCTGAAAGCCTCCATGCATTTAAGGCTTTTTTCAACATGGTGTATATTGCTAGATTCTTGTACCATCACTAGGCAGTGAAGATTAAGAATATATATATATACACACAAACACACATACACATATATATATATAAAACATGATTAATTTACCTCAGTAGATTCTGCATCAGCTGAGCAAGGACTGGAAAAATCTGAGGCAGTAGGTACACAAGCTACATCATCTGAGATTTGCACAGCCCAGCTATTTGCAAATTCAGCAATGTCTTCTGTATATTCACCGACTGCATGAAAACATTGGAAGAGCATCCAGGAAAAAAAAAATGTCAACAAAAACACAAAAGACAGCTTAGAAATTTCTGGTAGTTTTTCAATGTGTTCATTACCTCAGTTACAGATATGTTCAGAGTATGGGTGGTATAGAAAAATGTTATTTTTCTTTTTTAATTTCAGGTGGTATTTTATACTACATTTAAATGAAAAGATTAAAAAAATATATGACAAGGTGTTGGTTGGGATTTTTTTAAGTGCAACCGCTGACAATTTTGTAACAAATACACAAATAAGGACAAGTGTCATGCATTGAATACTTAAGAAAAAATACATTTCTTTAAAACAATTTAAGGCTTTCATCATGTTTCACAAAGGTCAGTTAGCACTATTATCTCCCTCCTTTTCCCTTGCTGCAGAAAAGCCCTACAACAAACACACCACTACATGCCCAGCTCTCCTCACAGCATGAGCATGGGAGAATTAATGAACGAGATGCATGACTGGAAGTCATGGCAACTGGCTGAGGAAGACAGATGAACGTACAAAAAGGTTGGCAGTAAAGAAACAGACCCAAAATTTCCATATTTTTGCAGCAAGAACTAAATATTACATTTTCTCTATGTTCTTAAATATGTTAAAAAGGGTATATTGCCTTCACCTTGAAGAACCTTACAGTAATTGGTATCTATGCTACAGTTATTTATATCATCTATGCATGGTTAGGAGATAGGGTATTGAAATGAAATCAGCTACAGGTTTTTTTCACAGAGCTGTACTGTCCAAAACTTAATCTAACTTCTTCTAGCACAAGATGTACGAAGTTTGACACTCTGCAATGTGGAAAGCCCCAAGGCACACTAGTCAGATATTTGCACTTGGATCTCCACAAATAAACAAAGATAACATCCTAACCACCAGTCTATTTTACTTAAGAGCCAGGGAGACTTAAAACATTTCTCCCTCTCTGACAGAATAGTTCTTTATGCAGAAAACCCTTCCCAAACATAAAAAGCTAGGTTTTCATCTAGAGGTAAACCTGTTGACATAACTCTGCTTCTGCAAAAACATTAAAAATATTTTATTTACATTTTGACATGGTTTGAAAAAAATTTCTAAGTCCTCAAAAAATGCCACAAAATAAAATCACTGTCCTTGAATCAGTTCTATACACAGATACAGCCTTGTATATTAAAGCAATACAAAGATGCCATTAAAGATGAAGATAAGGAAACAGAAAAGGAGTTTGTTTTTACACTGTGCTTTCAAATGGAGTATTACATGCCTCTCAGCAACTTATTTATTTTGGGGCATTGCAAATAGAGAGCATTCAGACTCTGGAAGACTCAGGAGAGAAGTAAGAGCTTCCCTTACACTACTGGGGGAAGTACTTTAGCTGGGGGAGATAACTCATCATGCCAAATTATTTATAAGATTTGGAAACACTTAGAAAAATATTGCGGCTTAGAAGTAATTTGAATTAGCAGTCTATTCTTGTGAAGATACCAGAACTTCATACCTTGTGTTTGCACAGAGTCAAGGCACCATCTTACACAACTGGTTCAAGGTTAAAATGATTCATAGCCCTCTCAATTGTACACTACAATAATACTATCATTTCTGATAAAGAAAAATGCTAGAAGAAATTATGATGGTGAAGAAATTTAGCTCTGGAAATGAAGAAAGCTAAGACCTAGAAGTCTTTTATAACAGATAATACATTTAAAGATACTGAAATTACTATTTTGTAGAGATCACGTGAATTCATTATCTCCTCCAAACTCTATTTTTCTGCATTATTACAGAAGACCAGTTTTAACTAGTTATTAAGCATACTATACTTTGGTGTGCAGAAGCTAATGTGTGAAACAGGGAACTTACTGCTCTCATGGCAGAAAAGGTATGAGAAATTTATATTGGGCAGATTTTTAAAGACTATACAAACATAAGTATACTGCATCTTCCTTCACTTAGAAACTCAAAAAGCTCCGCTATCAACCATAAAAACTGGGGAAAAACAGAGGAGGGGAAAAAAGTTAGTGAGAGAACTTTTGTGACTTAAGAATATGCAGGGCCATGGGACTAGATTCTCTCAGCAATTAAGGGTAACAGTAAAACAGTCCTATCTTTGTTTTTATCAGAGACTGAGAAAAATATTCCTCATATTCTCAAGCTTGTTCTTTCTTTTTTTTTTTTTTCACATTAGTTGCAAGTAGGACAAATGTCCTTACAGAGTATTCCCTACATAGACTACAGAATATTCTACCAGCTTAGCAAGTCATTTCTGCCTCAGACGCAGCATTGGGCAACTCCTCATCTTACAGGGTAGTCATAGGCCCATAATACACGATACCAACAAAGAGATACAAGGAACTCCCTGGCAACAGCTTTGAAATTTACATATTTCAACTAACATTTCTGTGGTGCTTATATAAATGAATGACTCGAGATGGTGCTTTTTCCAAATATTAAAGTTTTGGCTCTTCTCTCTTTCTCCCTTCATCCTTAAACGCAGAGAAAACCACAAGCATTTGTTTATTTATTTATTATTTGCAGGCACTTTCATCAGCTAAGATAAACATACCCCAAGTGCTTTGCTGAGCAAGAAAAGGCTTAAACATACATATAAATACTTTCTTGAACTGGGACTTTTTCCCTTAGCATCTTTAATGATGAGGAAAAGTAGAGCAGATATTCTATTTTCTACTGAAGTAACTGAAACAGGACTGCTTTTTTACAGTATTATATTCAAAGTGAACATGGAAGTTGTTCACACCAGGTAAGGGTGTATTCTAAGCTATTTACTTACTATTTTGCAGTATCAGGTCATCATATTTATTGCCATTAAAATCTCCACAGAGACCACAAGCTTTTCCCTTATGATCTTCTGTCAGCTTAATATAAATACCAGAGTTTCCATCCCAAGCAAGAGAAAAGCCAAAGGTAGTCTTCACCAGAATATAGTCAGCCAGTCTCTCAAGGAAAGCATTTCCAACTGTCTGAGGCAACATTAATCTGGAAAAATAAACAGCCTGCTTCAAAGATCTCAGATGAGATGAGGTTAGTGCTAGAAAAAAAACCACATAAAACATCACCTTCTAACTCACTAAGCCCTTTTTCCCAGGTCTATACAGTCACTTCCTTCCAATTTTCTTCTTTTTACTTCTCTCATCACCAAAAATGAATGCTTTTCTGCTGTATACACCTATCAGCAGTACTAATTACAAGCCTGAAAGAATAATGAATCTTCATTTTCAAAGCCCAGCATGGGCACGTTGAGGAATACGTGACTTCATGAGCACGCTACGTTGCGCAAGGAGCTATGTGGCACTATGACCACCAGCAGCCCTTCTGGGCACAGGGTCCTCACTGGGTTAGACATCTGCAAATGGAGGAACTTACAGTACAGAAAATCCTATTGACCAAAATACTGTGTATTTTCCTCCTTTGGCCAAAGACCGCTGGACAATAATATTGCAGCATGGATCTAATCGTAATCTTCCAAAGTTGCTTCTGTTGGGATGAACAGCATCACTGTAGCTATTAGTCTCAGATGCTAATGGCTATAGCATTACATCAAAGGGGATGGCAAGAACACCTTAACAACTCTTTGAAATCTTCTGTGCTTTGTCAACCAGTAAAACATACTTATGACAGCCTTGCACTCATCTTTTTACCTATTAAAAGCAAGTGGTAAATTAGGGAGTTTGATGTACCTCAGAGATGTTTTGTGAAGTTTTTGCCCCAAAGGGGCAAAGGGGACTTAAGATCTTTGATTCAACTAATTCATACTTGTCTAGAAGAAGATGATGTCTTACATTAAGTGTAGCTACCAAGAATAAATAATGACTGCCTTGTTCAAAATGGTAGCAGGGTGCTCCAAGGATTAGCTAGAATTGTCTGATGCAGACTTTGTCTATACAAAGTAGGCATGGGTAATCGTTAGGCTGCAGATAAGAAGTTCAACACAAGGTTCCTGTGGGGAGTGAATGCTCTCCTCACTCAGGTATTACATCAGCACCATTACATCTGCCCACACTAGAGCTCTATCAGCCCCAATACAGAACAGCGAGGGATCAATTAAGATACATATCAGATTATTTTCTCTGGCTGGTGTAAAAAGCATCGATTTCCCAAACTCCACACTATCTTTTTGCAATAAAATGTTAAAACCCACATTAGAACACTTACCTGATTCCTTCTTTTCTTACTTCGTGTCCTGAAATAATTATTTCTTCTTGGTTTGAAAAAAATAAGCTGATGGACCTCTGACAAGTATATACTGAACCATAACAGTGAGGACTGTTATGAACCTTAGAGGGGAACAATATACACACAATAAGAATAAATGTTTGTTCTCAATAATTTAATGCAATTTTTCATAAACTCATATATGATATTTTACATTTCTATGCACCAATCACTGAAGGAGGTTTACGAATAAATACATAGAATATTGAAAAATCATAATTACAAAGATATGCAAAACTAGACATTCACACTACCCAATACTACTGAGAAATACAAATACAGCACCTGTTTAATAGCACAAAGCATCACAATACAGTGGTTTAAATACTGGATGAATTACCTAGGTATTTTACATAGATGAACTTCAGAGACACTGTAGTGAGCTAGCTTATAACAGCCAACATAGGAGCTTGTTATTTGCACTGAGGAGACACCCCTATTGCTCTGTTTCTAGAGGTCTGATCTACAAGAGGGGACTACAAACCAATACAAAACCTCAGAGTAATACCAGCATTCTCCATGCCAGCTGAGACTGGCACCAGCTGAACTACAACATGCCTTCCTGAATCACTCAGGATTTGTTGAGGTTATGGAGTGTTCCCACGGATTACTGCAGGCATCCAACTTATGTGGATCTGTTAAAACACGTTTCTCACTGGCTTTCCAGACCTGCTAATGGAGAAGGGTAGGCTTTTCTGAAGTCTGCCTCTCCCTATTATATGTATATAGCATAGTGAGCCAGGGTATTGGTTTGAATCGTGTATCAGCTTCCCTAGTTTGAACACAGCAATGGAAATAAAAGTTTCAGTCAGCCAGAGAGAGATTTGCAAAACTGTGTCTCAAATATTGACAATGTGTGACTTCCATGACTGGCCACTACTACAGAGAGGTGTTAAACAGATCCCAGATGCATGCTTCTAGAAATGAAGACCATGCAACTATCTCAGCATGTCTACAGTTTTGTGGCAGTGAAGTAGATCTCATGTAAAAAATATGTAATCAGACCTTGGAACAGGCATGATAAGCCAGCACTCTTCCTTTTTATAGTTTGACAAAAAAGAGGCTACCCCTGAACTCAGACTTCCTTTGCATTCCCAGCCTTTGGCGTGGCAGAGCACAACTCCTGCATGAAGGTCCTTTTCCCCAGAGACCACACAGCTTTCGTTGGCCAGGGCATGCTCTCAGAACTTGAAAACTGTAGGTTCAGATATACTCTGACTGGTGATAGGGATAGAGGTCTCCAACTTTCTGTGCATATGCTCTAACCAATTAACTACTACACAGTTTTGAATTACACGCACATACTCTAAGTGAGTTTTAAGCACATACCTACTCCAAGGGCTTGAGCAAAACTTCAACAGTTTTCATTAATCTCAGTGGGGTTGAGCCACCCAAACCTGTGGGATGCCCTAGACTATGGTGCTTCAAAAGTCTGTGAGCTGATTTTAGACACCACTGAGAAGACAGGGGAATGTGTGGTGAATCTTAGATACCTACCATTAGCTAAATCAAAATATAGACAGAGTTTAGATAGCTCAAATATGACTCCTATGACTGTGTGCGTCACCATTCTCTGAGAAGGATGGGAGTTGCATTATCATTTTACTTGACAGTGCTGTGAAGCTAAATAGACTGGTAACTGGGAAACATTTTGCCAACATAGTAATGGAGGCTGTAAAAGTAACTAGAGCTATCGTTTTTGCAGAAAAGATCTGTTGATAAACACATACAGTGCTAACACATACTCGAATTAATCTTCCTAAAGTGACACTTAATCCTGGAAGTAAAAACCAGTTACTGTTCCTTTGAGTGACATAAACCAAACCAGGAAAAGCATTAGAGTTTTTACATGTATAAAGAAAATCATAATTAAAGACATCATGAATGTTACTAGTATTGACAGACGGTTTCTATGTAAACCTGGCCCAAGACAGAAACACAATCAAGGAAAACCAAAATAATTCTTGTGTTTTCTTCTCTAGAGAGGTGGATTATTAAAGCCAGAAGGACCATAAAGTGAGGATTTGGCAAGGATCTTGGCTCTCCATTGCACAGCCTGTAGTGACTGCAGTGCTTCAACATTATTTATTACTTTTCTGAGTAAACACTTTCAGTATTTAGCAAAACATGACATTTGTTCCAGCAATTGAATGGTAGTTTCTCCCTTTACAGAGCAACTGGAATCCGCTGAAATATTGATTCTAGATTTTAATATAATCTTGGATTTTGCTACAGCATTTTCTGAAAACTCCTAAAAGATCATAGCTGCACACAGAATCCAAGGAATTAAAATGAAATCGTGGAAGGCAGATGTAACAGCATCTGTCTATAACCTGAGTGAATAGAAATGGCAGTTTTAATGGCAGATTTATCTTCACTAGATGCTATTATCTGGGGGGGAAAGGAGGTCATGTGTTTCTAAATGAAAGCTAGTCCTTGGAGCAGTAATCAGCATCTAGGTCTGCCCTTGGGCCTGCGAGCACTGTGACCATCAGGACTCAGAATTAGGACCCTGCTTGTCCCCTCTCCCCTGCCCAATCAGCACCAAATCCCAACTATTGTGGAAAAAGTAACATAATGAGCTCGTATCCTCTCCCCACAGTAACAAACAGCCGCATAAATAGGGCATCTTCCTTCAAAGAGGGTGTAGGTTTGAACTCTCCCTGACCCAAAGTCATCAACCATGTATACCCAGCAGTTTGAGGAAATTACTAAAAACAATGCCTTCTATACATAGGTCAAGTTGAAAAATTTTGAGCTGTTAATCTTCTCTGCATGACGTAGAGGTAATCCAAAATTAGAATGCAAATCCCCAGATGGGACAGAGTTTTCTGTGGACCAGGGAGGCAGCTCCCCATAGCGTGCCGATGGCTGTGAATCGGGGCCCAGTACACTCTGGTGCCCAGCTATCAGGCAGATGATAGCTGTTTGCACTTTACTCAGCAACTCAGTTTTTTTTACAATCATCTGACAACTAAACTTTATTGAGTTTCCAAGGTCTGCTTTAAGACCCACTTTTGCTCCCAGAAAGGAAAGGAGAGATCAGAGATCCTTTTTAGGATAGGTGGAGTAAGAAATACTATTTTTAATATACTAACTCTGTTGATTATTGTTTCATCAGTATTTTGAGTTACTGCTCATAGGCTTAAGACATTTTCCAGCAGCATATTTAAGTAAGCAATGCAACATTTTGATCCATTTATTGTCTCTCTAATTATTTTACTTACGATGAAAAATAAGTCCTGTAATACAGGAATACTCAGTGTGTTATTTCTAGCATATGGACACATACTTACCCAAACAGTGTACTGGGGTTCTGGAGTACTGCAGTCTTTTGCAAAAATATAAGAGCAATTTCCTGGGAAGTAGTAGTAGATGCCATCAAATGTTTCAAAATGATACTGTCCCCACGATTTGCAAATCGCATCTCGCTCCTTACCAGTGTTAGGTACTGGAGAGAACACACTGAGTTTACAAGCACGGTAATCAAAAATTGACAGGTGTCACAGGCATCTACAAAAGGAGCTACAAAGAGCTCAGAGCTTAGAAAGGAAATACATAGCAAGGACAAAAGATAACCTAATTTCTTCAACTTTAAATAAAGTCAGTACTTTTTTTTAATCTTTAGGCTGCAGTTTTAGTTACGTGCGATCATCATAAGTTTTTAATTAGCTTCAGTGGAGACATTTTAATTATAAGTAGAGGCAAGGGATTTAGAGCTACTGTAGATCCTGGAAGACAATTCTTGTTGATCCCTACACACAGCACATTCCAGAAAGGAGTGCATTGAAATAGTTGGTAATTTTATTTGTGATAAGTCACTGTTTGTTAGAAAAATGCAGTGACTTTTTGGTTGTTCAGCTGACTATAAAAAAGCTGGCTAGCTACTGATGTACTAGACAGTGATCTGTCTGTTATGGTATCTATGTATCATTACAGCCCAAGTGCTAAAATGTAGGCATTCCTGATGTTGCTCTATATATATTGCTAACACGTATCATTTTAATCCTCCTAGCTACTAGGGGGATGACAGTCCTACTACAGAGGAATCACAAATATGCAGCTAACAACAGTATCATTTTAAAAACCTGCACCTCAAATCTCACTTGAAGCTGAAACTTGACTCTTTTGGCCCAAAACTTACCAATTTGGCACCTGCTTCCTTGAGCCTGAAATAACTGACAATCACAGTCACCTGCCTCTGTGCAGGCTGCTCCATTAAGGCACTCCTGAGGACATGAACCTGTAAGCAAGCATAGCAGCCTTTTAGTAGATACAGTATTTTACAAACAGGCTGAGTTCTCCACATTAAATCTGTTTATTGCTAAATCATAAGCAGCTATATTAGCTAAGAAAATTAACCAACAACAATCTCCAGTTTTTAACATTTACTTAATTTTATCCTTTGTGTTCCTTGGTTAAAAGAGAAGCAAGGTTCTCTCTCGTTTGGTTTGAGACTTGTAAACTAACAAAGGAGCAAAAGGTCAGCCTCCTCCCAGCAAACAAAAGGTCAAGTTCCCATGTAAAGAACCAAATCCCAGTCCTGCTGATCTTGAAATACACAGGACACAGATTATTCTAATTGACCAAATTCAGCACAATTTATACATATGTTCAACTCCTCCCTCCTAACCATTACAGCAAAGGGTACATTCAGCTTGTGAACAGTCCAGAATATATAATTTACAGAGTCAAAACCAATTATAAATAACCTTCCCCCCATGCTAAAAAAAGTCAGTTAGAAGGTTATTTCTGCTTAAGAGGTGACTGGAGTCAGAGACGTAAGATTCCATGGGAATGGCTTGTTTTATGTAATAACTAGTAATTGTTTCAAAAAGCAGTTTCATTAAGGGGTTTTATAGTCTGTTGGGAAGCTAAGACCTCACTGTCATCTACTAACCATTCGCTGAGGTGGGTCCAAATCATAGTTCCCCAAAAGTGGAGAAGTAGTCGCAAAGCAAAATTTCATCAGGCTTTGCAGATAGTTGCCTTCCTTCTTGGGGGAGGATTAAAACCCTAGATACAAACGCTTACAATCTTGCTGATGGAGATTTTAAAAGCATTGCAAAAAGCAGGAAGTAAATTAAATAAACAGGCCCTTCCACTCCCAATGAAGCCATGGTAAAGCTGCTAGTGACATTAAATGGGAACAAAATGGGACTGTTACAGTAAAGCATGCACAGAAGTTACCAATGATTAAGAACATCAGCCTTCACTGTGAAAACTCCTTTCCATGCTTAGTTTTGAATTTTTTCCATTTAAGAATTGCTTTCCAAATATACACAGATACTCTGAAAATACCGACAAAGCAGAAAATACTGTTTATAGAACAGCACTAATGTGGAAAACTTCTTTGTTGTTGTTAGAACTGTGAGCTGTAAAATTACATATATTCATTTACATAGAAAAACACAACAGAAAGCACCTACCCAGACATACGTATTTTCCAAGAAGGATACCAAAGTTCGGTTGTGTACAATGAACTTTTCTGCAAAAGAACTTATGTAACTTGGGCCTGCTTTATGTGTTCACACAACGCTTAAAACCCTCCAGGAGCAGCTGCATGCTCATTGCCTGTGCACCCCTGTCCCTTCAGTTACACGCCTCTCAGACATACTTAAATCCCCTGCCAAGGCCAGAAAAAGTGGCAGAAAAGAAAAATTGCAGTGGAACTAAGCTTTAAAAAAACCCAAAGGATTGGCTTAGTAAGCTGTTCAGATTTGGTTGTAAGGCATTATTTTGAAAGTACAATTTTAACAGGAATTTTCCATGATTTAACATGGATAAAACGAGAAAATGAGACAGGGCAGGGTTTTGTAGGGGACATAATGAGGAGGGCTTCCACAACCCATGGTAACACAGGAGAGCTGGTAGGAAGGCAGCATTTTCAGGATCATCTCTCCTCCTGCAGGTGAGGAGCATGGCACTGACCTCCTGGCGGACTCCGCGTCAAGGCCCCGTGAAAGTGCAACCGAGGAGAGGCAGCTTGAATCTGTCAGAGAAACATAAAAGCAAAATCAGGGTGTTTGTGCTTTACAAATGAGCTCATATGAGCCTGAGGCCTTGCAGCCCATTGTTGGGTTGGGACTTTTAATACAGAAGGGTAATTTGCGGCTCTGCCAACACATGGCACAACCACGGGCACTGCAGGAGGGATTGGCAGCCTGGGCTAGTGAGGAAGGCAGTGACTGCAGCAAGCAGCACCATGGGGAGGGGAAGCACGGCTTTTGAGTGGATGGGGAAGGATACAGCTGCACTGTGGGATCACCGCTGGCCTCCTCTCCATGCCCTCTAGTACCAATGAACCAGCAGGGCTCCACCTGGGGAGTTTTGCATTCATATTTGGAAGGAAGAGTGAGGGGATGGAGAGCACTTGTGCTCTTTTCACTTTGGTCAAATACCAATAGCTGGAGGGCTTGGAGGTGTGATATCCCTCCATTTCCTCCTCTCCCCTAGCTCATGCTCTATGCCTGATCATCCCACTGTGGCCAGTCCAGCTGCGATGGATTTCACATCCTCCTTGAGATCCTTCAGAATTGCATTTCAGTTCATCCCAAACAAAAGAGGAGGCAGATCTAGATCTGCTTCCTGTCTTGTTTAGGAACTGGGGAGCATCGGACTGTAAGGAACCCCTGGATCTGACCCAGCGCTCTGCTACTGCAGTTTGTCACGTCGCATCGTCTCTTCCAAGAGCTGATCCCATTCCAGGCTGAAAGCACTCTGGGGTTTTTGCCCCCGCTGGTCTGATTGGAGAGCTTACCAGCGTGAAGTGCTGGGTAGTTAGACATTTCCCTCTTCTTACATTTACTCATGGCCAGTTTAAATCCTTTTGTTTTATAAAGTTTGGCCCTTTTGCTTAAATAGCTCTTCTTCCCTGTGGTTTTTATTTATTCCCTCTCTGATGTCCTATGAGAAAACAGTTAACCTTCAGTGCTCCCCACAGACTTATACGCCAGTCTTCAGCTGTACGACTAAGCAAAACAAATTGTTTAAGTCTTCACTTCTAAGCTGATTTCTTTCTTCCCTCCTGCAGCCAATCATTCTCCATGTCTGGGGTTCGAACTAATGGATCTCAAAGTGAACAGCACTGCGCAAGGAACAGGTTAGGTTAAGTCTCGCTAATGCCTTGAACAATGACATAAAAACTTCCCTTTTCCAACTGGAAATACTTTGTGGGATGCAGCCAAGTAGCACAATCTGTCTAAAATCAACCTGAAATGGACTTCATCAAATCACCACCCAGAAGGCCCCCACACCAAAACTATTCCTGGTCCCCAAGGCCCGTCGCTAGCCAGGGAGGATCCTTTCCCTCCCTGTACAACAAGACCCGTTTCCCCTGATAGTTACTCTGAGCTGTCCTCCTCAGGAAAGCAGCTTTTGGGCTTTGCATTATTTCAAGCGTCCTTGCTGCGACAGCACTTTCCTGCTGAAGGCCCTCCTGGGTCACCATCAGTCCCAAGGGCCCGTTTCCTTCAGAGGCTCGATTCACTTTAGTGCAGCGTTTCACACCAGCTGCCTTCTGACTCAGTCAGGAGACACGTAGATCTCAAAAGGACTCAGAGAAAATCATCCGTGGTTCGGCTGCAGGCTCCCCGCAAGACCCTGAGGAGGGACCGCCTTGGGCTTCATGCCTGCCTTCATCAAATGGGGTTATAACCCTTGCTTGGGCTCCATGTCCTGAGACGTGTACCAGCGGGGGAATGAGATTACCCCATTTACTACTAAATTTCAGTGCAACATTGCCAGGATGCAGCATTGAGGCGGTGGTGGGCCGGGGCATTGGGAACCAGGGCCTGGCCGGAGCTGCCACAGCACCAGGTGCAGGAGGGAGCCTTGCGGCGGCGCCGCCATTGTGCCTCTCACCAAACACTGACAGCTTTCCGGGGCTCTCTGTTCGCCCTCACAAAAGGCAGGGGCGGCACAGTTTTATTTCCCATGGTGTGCGTCAGTCGGCTCGTCAGAGTGGGTCACCCACCAGGCGCTTTGCTGAGAGTGAATGAAGGCATGAGGCCATGGGCTCAGGCCGGGTGTGAGCAGGTAGGGAATAGCTGCTCCTCCTCACTGTCCTCCTGTTACCGCGGCCCTTCTCCCCACAAAGGCTCCTTTGTAAGGACAGCAAAGGCCTGGAGCAGAAAAGGGGGGAGGGTTTCCCCTCCCTCCTGCTTTTGGAGGTATAACCTACCTCGGCTGTTACGAGATCTCTTTTCTGTCGAGTTGCATTAAACTCATTTCTGGAAGAAAACAAAAAGGATCTTGTATAATCAAAGGTCCCTGGAGCAACCTGAATAAGCAGCTCCCCGGAGAGAAGCGTTTCTCTCTGATTACCATCACTTTATCAAAGAGGTCTTTTCTTGGGTTAACGTTTAAAAAGGTGATTTTTTTTTTCTTTTTTTTCTTTTTGTGGTCTCATTTTACAGAATTGGGCAGCACTCCGATCTCTGCTGGGACAGGGAGGTGCCTGGAGCTTGTCAGGGAGACGTAAATATGCAAAATAGGCTTACATGACAGGATACAAAATTGTAAAGCGGCTTCATATTTACTTGACTCTGCGTGTGAGTGGCTGCGAGTTCCCCCCAAATGTTATTTGAATATACTGTGATGGTACTTTTAATAGCAAGAGATGGCTTTCCAGCTGTAGCTGACTTAAATTTGTGATTAAGTTTAGAAACAAGGGCATCAAACTATAAAACATGATTAGTTTTATTAACAGTCCAAGATGGCATATCATTTGATGTGCATGTGTGTTCGCTAGATGTATTAGAGGTCGTTAGACATCTGAAGCTACATCCAACTGGATGCTTCCATTGAAATTGATGGCATAGTTCCCATTTAATTCAATGGGATCAGGAACATTCCCTAGTTTGGGTTTTGTTTGGATTTCAGCTTCTGCATGAAAACTTGTATTGAAAATGTTTATTTTAAGACTGTATAGCACTTACTTTTCTGTGCTTCAAATAGCAGCTAGGATTTTATCATGCAATTAGAACTGTAGAAGGATACTCTTTTAATGTATTTTTCCAGTCATGAAATCATGATCTCATCCTGGTTTCATTCCGTTATTCCTCTAAGGTTTCTCGAGACCATAGAAGTATCATTTTTCATAAGGACCTCCATTTTTCAAACAGAGAACCCATGCCCTTTATGTAAATTCTTTGAAAAGAGTTGTAAACATTCTGAAAGTGTGTTTTACATCCAATGCACATACACATGACATTTTACATGTCGAGTTCAAGGCTATATTTTACTTTCTAACTTGCACTGTGACACACTTATTCCTTCTTGTTCTGTTTGTAGGACTTGACAAATAAGGAATAAAAACTTACCTTGAAGTTCTTCTCAGAAGAGAAACCTTGCAATAAGATCCTGTAGATTAAAAAGTCATCAAGTTAAACATTTTTGCTACAGCCTCACTCTTCACTTGGCAAACAACAGTTTGTCAAGTTTAAAACACTATTGAATTTTGTTCTTTAATGATCCTAAGTTTTCCAGAGCACCTTTACACAAACTTTTTCTGTTTCCAAGGGATGTAGCACTACATGCTTTCCCTGCTGAGAGTTTGATTCTCTCAAGTACTGATCACCTGCAAGTTTCCATGGTCTCAGTTCTGGTACATGCTACCATGAAAAAGAGCAGAGTTCACAGTTCTTCTGAGGCTCAGACCAAAACTGACAAAATACAAGAGGTGCTCAGAGCTTCCCAGAATCAAACTTCTAGGGTGGTTACCGATAATCCTTTTCTGAATGTTACTTGTAAAACTCAATTGCAATCCACTTAAAATGCTCTAGAGTCCATGCTTTAAAAAAACCCCAACCAACCAACCAACCAACCAAAAAACTCCTTCTTTCTCACATTGCCTTAGAAATCTTTATAATTGCTGCAAGAAAACTATCTACAAGATCCATTTGTATTACATAGAAAATAGGATCATTTCTATAACCAGAAGAGTGATTATTTACCCTAGCATTATAAAAATGCTTAAACAAACTGCAGGTGCAGTCTGATCAAACAAAATCATACCCACTGAAAATCATCATATGCTTACTCATCTGCCAATAATGGCAAGAAAGCCAAGAAACTTAAATTTTGTTCCTAAATAATTGTTCTGTAATAAATTCAGACATAAAAATGTCTCTTTACAAAAAATAAGAGCTATATTTCAGTTTCTGTGAGAGAGAATGGTGATATGTAGTTTTTTAACCTGTGTTAAAAAACTTCTTCATTTATGAATTCCAGCAAGGGTCAAAAAAATTGCTTTATAATGATAGAAAAATGAGGAGCCTTATTATTAAAATATTTAGAAAAATCTTTTTAAAAGTTAGTATTACTACAAAAATGGAATACATTTCTTACCTTGCAAAGAGGACAGCAGTGAATGAAGCAAGAATATACTCCACGGTATCATTAAACTGAGCTTTCCCACGATGTTCATTTCAGTATAACTTAGTAATAGTAAATTTATCCAAATCAATGGCTTTGATTACGATGGCATCTTAGAATTATGTAGTTCCACAGTGTGTTTAAACCCTTTAAAAGTTAGATAGTTGGATGCATTATTTAAAATAATGCAATGCAAAAAAGGAAAAGAAAAAGAGACATCAAGCTTGGTAGCTACATATAGCTTCAGGAGCTTTGCAAGCGTTGCATGCAACTTTCTGGCTGCATGTCTCTCATTAGAAATGCATGGTAAGTCCTCAACAGAGTCTGTATTAGTTACACTTTCACTAGACCTGCGAGTATTACTCCTCTGTTGAACTGAATCAGCCCTTTATAACATAGCAGACAATGACATGGAAACGTTGCCATGTCATGATGGTTTGAGAGTTCCTTCAGTTGTCACACACCTTTGTGTGCTTTGAGGCTTGTGCTGAGTGCTGCCCTTTACTGCTTATTACAGTGAAATATTTTTGCAAGACCCTGCAATGTTGCTACTGTATAAATTATAACCAGATGGTTTTAGAGATTAATGTATTAACGTCCCTTATCTGTTCTAAAAGGAGAGACATGACTTCCATTAAATAATACATCTGGATTTTTAAGAATCTTTTAGATACATTTTTGTGTATAGTTTGCTTATATCAGAAAAGAAGGCTTCCCAGAGGATAATTATGTTTCATTTTTAATAAAACATGTTATGAAAATCTCATATTAGCAAAAAGGAGAAAGAAGTCAACAGGGCCAATGGGTTTTGTTTCTAATTTTCATTAAAATACAAAAACATAACTTCACCAAAATTAAAAATGATCATATTTTAAAATAGAAAAATCTTACCTGCTTTACCCTAACATTAACAGAATCATTAAAAAGCGCAGTTTTAAGGACACATATAACGCTAATTGAAACTGCTACTACTAATTCTATTTTGCAAAGCCTATCTTTTGCCTAACCCTCCACTCTTCCTAGGATGTGCTTTGTGAGACTGTCTGAGCGTGCTACAGAAGGTGGGTTTGGATCAAAATAAAATTCAGAAGTCGATGGCCTCTCTCAGGTAAAAAGTTCTCCCATCATTTCTTCTAGCCCTCTCTCTTTCCCGCTCCCCAGCTGGACTAGAAGAGAAGGCAAAGGAAAACACTCGGCCTCTCCCACCACAGACAAAGACAAAATGCTGTGTCCACACAGCAGCCAACAGTACTCATGCAGGTTCAGGATCACTGGCGGCCCAAGGATACTTATTGTAAACTGATACACGTTCTAACACTACACTATGTTTGGAGTATTTCTTAAGAATTATTTTTATTACTTTTTATTTTTATTTTTATTAGCTGACATTCACATAATTCGTATTTCAAGAGGTTTTTTGCTTTGTTTTTACTTCTGACCAGCTATGGGCTGGTCCCATGGACTGGCTGCTTATCTGCAGCTGGACCACATCTCCCAGCTTAGTTTCATGTACTCAATGTGGTCCAAAACCGCTCCAGATTGCAAACAGAAGCAGAAGTGAGTTCCTGATCCAAATTAACACACTGATGTAGTCATACTCACAGACCGTGAACTATCATGTGGGCACCTATCTTATAGGATGTGGCAGAGGCTACTCAACATTTCACCCTCTCATAAACCTACTCTTAGAGGATGATGCCTTAGGTTGCTCTCAAGCGGAGATGAACCCAAGCACTAGAGCTTCCAAATTCCACAGTCTCCATGTTACCTTACTTTCAAGCTAAGTCTGGTTTAGAAACTGTTTCAAACTCTTCTGAGAAACCTGATCTGGGATTCTTCCCTTCCTCAAGACCATATTTCATGCCATGCTTCATATGCAGCTTCACAAATAAGTCTTTCCACTCATATTAATAAACTCTTTTGGTTTAACAGAAACTATCAAATAGTCTCTTTTTTTTACAATTTTTCTATAGCAAAGTTGAGGGAATATTGGGTGCATGATAGTATTTCACAGTTGTTTAACTTCTAATATTTAAAAAGTAGGCCAAGCTTCATCAGCTGCAAAGGGACTTTGTAAGAGTTAGAGCAATAGGTTTCATTAGGTCTGGATATCTCTGCTCAAGGCAAAGTAGGAAACAGCACAGTCCCAAGCACATGAAGGATGTTAGCTAATAAGGAAAAAGAATTATTCTGCCAAGTACACTGAACTGTAACTCAGAGGACTGTATTGAGAAAGAGATTAAAAAAAAAAAATTGAATCAAATTATATCAAGGCAACAACACACATTATGTACACAAGTAGTAGAATATGCACAGACTGGGACTTCTGAAATATTTGAACAGAAAAAATGCATAAGAAAATAATCAATCACTTTTGTAAGAAAACAAACACAATACAGAACACACCGCTCCATACTTAAAAAATGCTAGTGTGACATTTTTAAGTTAAAGGTTTTTCTTTAAAAATAAAATTTAAACATTTCCATGTAAATATATCTGTATATTACAGTCAAAATTAATTTGCCCCAAATTTTCCGACATAACATTGTGGAGGACTTAATTTTATATACAGGTTACACAGTTCATCAGGATTATAAACAATGGGTGAGAAAATAACCACCCCCAGTGCTGCAGGTACACTCTTGCCCTGGTTTGGAATCGGATCCACTGTTGTCGTTAACAAAACATGGTACTTTTTAGACCTCACACTCCAGCCTTCACTGAACTGGTATTTTCAACAAAGAATTCAAGTGAGGACACATTTTGATGTGCGCACCTGATCTTCCTGAGGATTAGCATCAGTGAAACTAATGAAAGAGCTGGATGATAGGAGGTTAGGGGTATTTCTTCTTTTCCAAGAACCACCTCCACAGTTGCTCAAGAACCTCGCTAGGGGCTTGAAGATCAAACTGTTACTATTTCCATGTGGAAGTGTGTCTCTGGCCAGACCGGATGCTCAATGAAAAGAGCTTGATTGCTATCCCTGCAGAATCAGGACAACAGGAAAGGAAACATTTTTATGAACAGGTTTTCCCCTTGCACCTTCAAACTTCACAGTAGTTACGCTTCCCCAACGAAGTTAAGCCCTCTAGTGGGTGATCAGTAAGTAACCATTTAGAATAAAAATCTTCAGCCACCCAGGCAGACACCAGCCCAATTCCATGAACATTTCTCATTTAGAAAGCAAGTCTGTGGGGATGACATCACTCTACAGGATTAATGGGGCGTTTTTATAAGATCAGAGTTCAGTTCAGAGAGCATTTTTATTATGCTAAGAGCCTTTTGGTTGAAGAAATGACATGCAGATATCATCTCTGGATATATTAGTAGCACTGCAAGTTTTATTTTCAGCCTTTCCATAAAAGAACAGCAAAACAAAAATCCTCAATTGTTTCAAGCTGTTCTGTGGGCAGGAAAACTGATACATCAGGTTTCATCCGTAACTGTGAAATCCACCCCTAAGGTTAGTCGAATCAGGTATTGCATCTCCCCCGGCCTCTCTGAGTTTCACACCACAGTAACTTTGTGTCCTCTCTTTTCCCTGCATCCGATTGCTTTAACAGCTAGGCAAGAATCAGTTTTGGACAAGCCACGGCATAGGGTACGTGTGTGCCAACTGGCAGGCCAGTACACATTTCCTAAGCAATGAGTGAGCCATTGCTTTTCACTCACCACACAAGCCAAACAACTAAAAGGCTTATTTTTCCTCAGCTGAAGCTAATTAACATCTATCAAGATGCCATTTTTCACAAAACTCATAGGAATTCAAGTAATCAAATTTGAAGTTAGCCCTGCATAGCATCTTTTCCTTAGAAAGCCAGGCTAGGAGGCAGAACGTCGCAGTTTTCAGCAGCCCAAGAGCTAGAATAATTTGTGAGCAACTCTACTACAAGGTAGAAACTCTGAGGAACTCACTGGACGAGAAATGGGTCAGATGTGAGGGTGCAGAAAGGAGGGACTGAGGAAAGCAAACCATGCGTCTTGCCAAAGAGACAGCAAGTGTCTGGAATAGAATTTCTTGTTCACTTAGCGTAAGACAAAAAATCCTGGTATGTAAATCGGCGATAGAATATACAACAGTCCCCTCTACTTCCGTGGGAGTGTGAGGGGTTTGAACAAGAGTGTTCTACTTCTATTGAGGTCATGTAATGCAGTATTTTGTGGCAAACACTGACAGCTAAAATGGGAGATGGATGGAGAATTCCTTTTCAGAAGGAATTTGTTCCAGTTACATGTTTAACTCTTGAATAACTACACTTCAGTGAAGACGCCTTAAATGCCTTTCTACAGAAAAAGCAGAGACATCATAATGAATGTTAACATCTATAGAAAGCCATGAGCACCTGTTTTCCTAAACTAGAGCAAAAGGGCAAATTGTACTATTCTTTCCAATTCCCCAACCCAACTCACAAAGGAAGCCGGTTTAACTTTGTGTTGACTGACTACACTGAAATGACCTACCATTAAACAAGTGAGAGAAGAAATAGCACATTAATAGAAAGCCCAACAAAAATCTCAAGTACCAAGGTGCTCCTATAACAATTTCAGTATTGGCATACAAATGTATGACAGACACAGAAATACCAGGTTTAGAGAACAATACAGCAGAAGCTAGGTTTTCAAGTTGCTTCGTCTCCAATGTTTCTTCCAGTTCCTCTCCAAACTGATTTTCAAACATAGGAAACTACGGTCCAGGGCTGTTCCCATGCCTGTTGGGTCAGCTCACATCCAAGGCCTCACTCAATTACTTGCAACTATTCCAAGGGACAGAATTAGCCTTCCAACAGCCTTCTGTTGGCACATCCCATGTCTTACTCAGAACTTTTGTCCCCAGGGAAATCACTTCCAGAAAGAAAATCTTCAGTTTCAATGGATGAGAAACCGGAACTTCTCCAACGTTTCTTGTCATATTTGATACACACACACCCTAGCTAGATCTTTGAAAATTACTGACATATTTTCACTCCAGGTTTTCCCACTCACCTCCCTAAGGCCTTCAGATTTCCTCACCTAGCTCAGATTGCCTCACCTA
Organism: Fregata magnificens; assembly: GCA_013389945.1. Lineage (NCBI taxonomy): Eukaryota > Metazoa > Chordata > Aves > Suliformes > Fregatidae > Fregata > Fregata magnificens. Next base: position 91,190 of record WAAD01027098.1, on the reverse strand, counting down.
GCTCATGACATAAGCAACTCTCTAGCTTCCAAAGGGATTTTTCCGGGTTTTTTATTAAATCATTTAATGTTGTTCTCAAGGTCTACATCCCTCTGTGCTTGTACTGTGTGAACATGTGGTTGAAGGATGAATAACTTAGACCCAATCTTGTTTGTAACACAAAATCCTTTTTGTTTTACATTTACAAAATACTATTTTGAAACAGAATATATGGGCTTTGTTATCTAAATTTAAAAGAAGTTTCCCATTTAGACATACTAATTCAGAAAACTCTGCCTCTGTATTATCTGGTATGGCCAGAGTTCAATAAAGCTCCCTCCCCTGCCCCCATAATTACTGTGGTTTTGACAATGTAAACTTTAAATGCAAACATCAGAATGGCTGCCTGAATATCCCCTTTAGCACTATGTTGAGGGAATTACCCTCAAAGGGGTAAATTCCTTGCCACTAACCACTAAGCAAGCACAAACAAAGGCAGCTCACGCAGATGGACAATACTCACTTGCCATATAATATTCCATAGTGGTGTTTGGAACTTCACTCTCAGTGTGGTATTTCAGGTGAATATACAAGGGAAACAAGCCCTTTGCACGAACCGCCAGTGCTGAAATGTACGCGGAAATATGCTTAATGCTGCATTACACTAGAGTGGCATACTAAAGCAAGTCACATAACACACGATATACAAGTTACCAGCTGGGAGTCAGATCCACACTCTCGTGCATTATGGACTAAGTCTATAACCAGGCAGAGTGAGACATTTTCACATGGGAAGAACACAGGCTACTCACGCTGGTTCGTAACACCATGAAGAGTGGCCATCCAGGTACTGGCAAAGGTCCACATTTGTTTAGATTTACCAGAAAGGCGAAGATTGAATTCTGCCTTAATGAACGCTGTTGCATGTACCCACAAAAAACCAGCATGTAAGCTGCCTTCATGTTCTGATAACCACACATTCATCAACAGGAGAAAGCTCTTCTTTGTTCCCAAGACCCTATCTATCTAGACTGACTTACTATGAAGGGATAAAAGAGAACTGCCAACAGCCCTCTGATTTTAATATCAATCAATTTGCACATCAATCTTAACACACAGTGAAAAATATATTTACCCACACAGAAAAATGCAATTTAGAACCACGACATTTATCAAATTCTCTTTATGTTTATTGACTGTCACATGACTGTAGAACAATTTTAACGGTAAGATTTCTGGTAGCGCGCACGAGCACCAGGTCCTCCAAATTTCTTGGATTCACAACGGCGAGGATCTGCAACCAGCAGAGTCCTATCATACTGGATTAGAATATCCTTGATCTCTTTCTTGGAAGCTTCATCAACATCTGTTTAAAAAAAAAAAAACAACTATCTTCAGTTTACATGGAACAAATCCATATTAACATGTTTTGCACCAAAACTGCCAGAAGTGATACATTTCCTCTTAAGGCTAATAGAACAATCAAAACAACTTACATTTTTGATAGTAAGCCACCAATGCTTTGGAAATAGCTTGACGGATAGCTGTTAAAAAAGATAATGGATCAGTAAGGATTGCAAATGTATTTAAGACTTAAACACAAAGTGCCAGTTATCGGAGAAACTTGCAGTCTTGTTTTCTGCCAAATTGTCCTTTTCCTCCTTAAGCTCCCCTCCCACAGACTCCACGTGATTTACTTTGGCAAATCTGAAGAAACCCGTGCCAAGAGGCCACCCACAGTTCATTTGTTGATTCGACAACTTCCAGCTAGCCAAGGAATTGTACAAGGGCAGTCCTGATCACCTTCGCTTCAGAGTATGAACATAGGTTTATCTTCTACCTACAAGCAGTCAATGTTTGAAATCCTTCGAAACACAATCCTCTGAAATGTCTATACTTTTCAACAAAGATAAAATCAATCAGTGTGTTCAAAGACTAAGGAGGCAAAAGGGACAACAGGATGGTATGAGCAGTTCTAGCATACCTCAATAGAACAAGCTGTAGCATAGTAACACAGTAATCAAAACTCAAACCAGGAGTACGGGTGTAACCGTAAAGATTTTGTTAGGCTGTTATCTGACAGAACATTAAGATCAGGACTTTGGTGAAAATCTGAATTTTCTGAAAAAAATGAATGTAACCAACTTTGAGACTGAAACATGGCACTGCTCTTCATGCAGCTTCAGCTCCACTTCACTAACCTATACCCAAACTGCGACAGCAGAACAAATCCATCATTTGTAAAGAGCAACGCTATCAACAGCTAATCCAAGTATGTTCTCAGTCTGCTCGGGAAGGGAAAAAACTACCTGGCTTTGCTGAAGCTGAAAGATGCTCCTGAACATGGAAATTTACAACTGAAGGTAAAATTTCTAAGGATAAATCCCTTTTTCCCCTCCCAAAATCTTTCTGCTCAGCTGCGTTTCAACTGTCCTGTCACACTGCAAGACACAAAGATCATTTCCTCAGAATTTCATCAATTTACTTCATTCAACTCACTCTAGATACTGCAGCTCTGCACATAAAATATAACCAATAAGCCCTTAATAATAAGTGAAAAAGAAACAGAACATCAAGATGCACAAGTTACTATTCTAAACTCAAGCCTCTTAAATACGTGGCTTGACTTGTTCTAGCCCACACCAAAGATCCCACACAAAATCATACCATAGATTTGCGCTACGTGGCCACCACCCTTTACACGGACTCTGATGTCAACACCAGCAAACCGTTCCTTCCCCAGGAGGAGGACAGGTTCAAGCAGCTGAGAAACAAAACACAGTAAGAAAACTCATTTGTGATCAGAGACAACACAGATTTAGAGCTTGTAGTACATTTACCAAACGTGAAGTTATTAAATGTTCTGAAAAATGGAGCCTTGATTTTACAAGCACACACCCAAGTTAAGCATGCCTCTTGCAGAGTTCTTTGACATCTACTAGTACTGTTGTAAAATAAACTTACTGAAATCTTGAATATTTTTTTTAAGTTTCAAAAATCTTAATAGCAAAGGGTACGTACATGGGAATTAAGAGCAAGGGAACAGTTTAAGTAGAATGCCATAATTACATCAGCACTAAAAAAATAAATCAAGTTATTAAAATTAAAGATCTGAAGTAATTTGTGGGTGGTTTTCTCCAATATTTATTACACTTTATACTTATCTTGTCAGTTTTAGATTCTCTCAGCAGTGTTCAAACAGCTACTGTATTAAGTCCTAAAGAATCTTAAAAAGGAGTTTTACATCACCCGTTTCAATATTAAAAATGGATGTGAAACGCTGAAAATACTTCATTACATTAATATACACTAATCCAATTAAGCAAAAAAACCCCACCCCTCCCAACAAGACAATCATAAAAAGACACTTTTCTGAATTTTCATAACAGCGTCTACATTCCAAGTTATCAGGTAACACACAACCAAAAATTTAGTACTGTCAATAAGGCAAGCAATTCTTCGCCGCCGCCAAGCAACTATATGTATAACAGCATTTTAATACCCAAGGGTGGATGCTTACTTTATACTGCAGAGTTCTGGGTTCAATCATTTCCAGAGGTCTTCCATTCACTTTAATGAGGCCATTTCCTCTCTTGCAGTGGGCAACAGCAGTTGCTGTTTTCTGAAAGTCCAAACGTGTATTAGTGCAGATCCTCATTTTTGCACTGTGAATGTCTATTTAACAATCTAAAAATCTTATTTTTATGCCCAAGATTAACAACTCACACTAAACAAAACAGTACCACTCCTTCCATTCCCAGGTATTCAATCAAAATATTAAGGCACCGTCTTAATAAAATTGTGTTTAGTTTATACTTACAAACACTATATAGTTATAACATTTAGTTAAGGAAAGATACCCTCTCCATTCTGCAACACGGTATTTTTGTGGCTCATTTCCTCACAAGAGCCTGTTACCTAGAATTATTCGAGCCATTGGATCCCAGCAGCGTGAACTTTACTTTCCCACCACCGCCACCTCGTAACACGGCTCTCGGACACCGGCAATGGTGCCCCAGGCCCCTACGGCCTGGGGACGACAGCGGCGGCCACTCCCGAGGGAGGGCAGAGCTCCGACCCAGAGAACCCGGGCCCACTCCCTTAAAGAGCAAATCTCTCCCCCCGCTGCCGCACGGCCCCGGGGACACGGCGCGCTCCGGCACACACGGAGCGGGACACGTGGGCTGCCGAGCGGGCCTCGCCACC
>WAAD01027098.1:13538-86680 GCA_013389945.1 Fregata magnificens | reverse complement strand
CGCTTCTGTCTCTCCAGCTCCTTCTGGCGGGGCTGTGTCTGCCGTCTCCCCGCTGGCAGGGAGGCGCGGCCGCCGGGCCTTATGGTCGGCGGGCCCTGTGGTCCCCGGGCCCTGCGGCCGGCCGGAGAGGCTTGACAGGCGCTGAGGAGGGGTAAACGGGGGGGGCCGGGCCTTTTGTAAGGCTGTGCGCCTCGATCTCGGCACGGTGGTGTAGGGTCACCCCGTCTTTTCCCCCTCCCCGCTTTGCTTTGTGCTTTATTTTTTTAAAAAGTTAGTTTTGTCGCACACAGAATTACCTTACTTTCTCTTTTTGATGTAAAGGGATGGAGTCCCGTTAGACTCCGTAAGCGCTGGGTAGGCGTTGCTCTCCTTTCAGAAGCCAGCTTCTGTCACCTGAAGCTTGTATACTGGCTTAATGCTGCTGCTTTTGAATGTGCCCCTACGGGACCTGCCGCCGCTCCGCAGGAGGAACGCGGCTGCCTCTCCCCGGGAGGGAGCCCGGGCGCCGCCCGGAGGAGGCCGAGCGCCTGCACGCCTTCTCCAGGTGACCGACGCAGCACCCTGGCAGAAGCACAGCCGGGGCTCAAACGGGTGAAGGGGGGCGGGGGGAAGTGGTGTGTTCCTGCCTGAGCTCTGACATGGATTACAGCAGCTTGAAGGACTTCTTGAGAGGGATAGAGAGCATGCACAGCCTGCGGAGAGGTTTTTTCTTGAGTTACTTACGGAACATCTAGTGTTGACACCATAGCATGCCATCTCTTAAGTATCCCAGTCACAAGCAGGACCCAGCTGGGTTTCTAGTATAAAGAGAGGAAAATGTTGCCTTCCCCAAAAAGCTTACAGTCACTCGTTGGACCTCCTTGAGATGCAGCAATGCAAACTACACAGCTTTTTTAAAGTTTGGTAAACTGCTGGAGAAGATGAAGCATTAAACCTTGTATCCTATTCTAGCATCGCACACTGAGGCATATTCAGGCAATTCTTTATACCCGCTGAAATACTCAGGGACCATTATGTTCAGAATCAAGCCAAGGAGTTCTTAGATTCAGGGCATCCATGGAGCACCATCAATTTGAGCTTTTATCTCTGTTTTCCTTGTTTAATATCTGTCATAAAACATGGCATTTAAGTCACACGCAGACTGAAAGTATTTTACTTTTAAGGCTTGGTATTTAGAATGCAAAATTTTCCAGAAGGACAAAAGCAGAATCTATCGATGAAGCAAGGTCATGCTTGTTAGGTATTTTAAACGATAGAGATTTAAATTACTATGATTAATTAGAAAGTTGACTGCTTAAATGAAACAATCAGTTCCTTTGTCTTTGGACAGGATTTTAAATACTGAACATTAGTCATCAGTCATGTGAGGATTTAAACAAGCACTTAGCTTTATGCAATTTGAGTGATTAGTTCTATTCAAGTGAATAGTACTGTGCAGAGCGTGTAAGATTTAGCACATCTCAAACCCCCAGTTGTACAAAGCTTTTACATGTGACCCGAAAAGTGATTTTTTAAGGCTGTTTCCTAAGGAACAGTGTTTATGCAGTCACACGGGTCTATCATCCACTCTTTCCTCATCACTGGGGAATGGGGAATGGTCACCGTCTTGTTGGCCAATTTCAGTTAGTTTTCACAGAAGAATGGAAATTTCAAAACCAATTTAGCTTGTACATATTTGGTGAAAATAGGTGGCTCTGTGTAAGAGAGATCTTTTACTTGCATAATGAAAGCACCTGCAGGAGCCAAAAAGGTTCAACTAAGACTTAGAATCAACCCAAAGGTGAGCCATTAGTAACTGAGTTTTGTTGGGTGTTCAGGGTGCTTTTAAAGAAAAAGAAAACAAATCTAAATCTGATCCTTTTCTGGGCATTATCTGAGGTTTGCTAATCCCTTGTATAAAGGTTACCTTTTGGGAGCATGCGTGCTTATGTCTTGCAAAATTCATCCTCATTTGGCTGTTCATCTGCTGCACACTCTTCCTGGAACTGAAAATGTTCATCCTAGAAGAACCTGTGTATAAAACCAGTGATATGCCTACACATATGTATCTTTCTATTTTCTGTTAGCAAAATAAGAGGATAACCAACATATATTGATAGTGTAGCCTAGAAAATAAGGTTAAAGGCTTTGTGCTGCTTGTTTCCTTTGCTTTCTAGCATAAAAATGGGAATAGAAGCTAAAAGGCATTTGGAGACCACCTGCCACAGAAATTAGGCTGTAACGTGGGAAGAGAGGAATAGATCATGAATACCACCATATACAAAAGAAACAAAAAGATACCAGAATGGGAAAAAAAAGAAACCCAGGTAAGATACTATAAGAAAAGTCCAAGCACTAACAATATCCCTACTTAGTTTTACTGAGCACAGAATACTTTAAAATGGTAATATAGCTCTGATTTAAAAAATAATAACATAGTAAGAATCTCCAAGCAAAACTTACAGACTCTCATCTTCACTTCCTTTTTATTTGTAAAATAATTGCACCTGTGGAATGTAAGGCACTTGTTTGGCAGCCTTTTTTTTTAACCTTACTCTCCACCCATGTGAAGAGTTACATAGCATGCAAAACAGTGAATTATCAGGCCCAGAGAAATTAAGGCATGTTTGCTGGTAAGCCACTCTTACCAGGAAGAGCATTTCAAGAGAAAGCTGGCAGGTTTGAAGCCATCTTGATAGATCATTGTTATAATTTCCTAACAGGAGGGAAAATATTTGGATTTGACTAAGTCCTTGATTTTACAGTGATTCTGTATTGTACTCAGATGATCTCTTGTGTATCTTTGTACCAACAAGTATCTTACAACTACTAAATCTTTCACATGGGTGTTTTGTAAGGCTTTAAGGGATTGAGAGTCTCTTGCTGACTGACCTCCTCCACTGGAGCTGCTTTGACCTCATTGCAGGCTGTGGTGTAAGATGCTGCTGTGACCTACTCTCACAGACCAGGCACATGCACTTCTCTGTCAGTTTGCTGGAAAAAGCTGGGTGTAGCAGCAGGGTATAGCGCTATAGGGGAATGTCCCCAAGGATGCCTCCAATTGTTTCCTCACTTTGCGACAGGAGCGTGGACCTTGTGTAGGCAACATGGCTCCATGGGGAGGAGGGCAGGAAGGGAATGGCAGGAGATGGGCAAAGGTGGACCAAGCAGAGTCAGTGAGCTGGGATGGGCAGAGCAGCATTGTCTCTGTTCATTTGGAAATTTGCCAGTGTGGAGCATATGGAAAACCGGAGTACAAAACCCGGGTGTCAGTCCAGTGCCTGCCAATACTGTCAGGCTGATGTAGTGCAACCAATGAATTTTAAATGTATACTTAGTTGTTACTTGAATGTTAACAGAGATTTTATTTGGCGTCCCTATGCAGGAGTCAAATCTATTGCAGATTTTTGCTATTTATGTGTTTGTGTGGGTTTTTTTTTTCCTGGGATTTTATGTAGTTTGGAATTTAAAATAGCAAGTGACTGGACTACCATGTGAAATCATGATGTTGGTTCTCCACTTGGACCTTGTCATCTTTCAAATCAAACTTACATGTAAATTCAAAAGGTAAACATTCCAAGAGGACGGCATTTTAGGTTCCACTTAACACAGAAGTATGTAGCTACTGAGAGTGTAAGGCGACAAAGAGTCAAGGTCAATATGTTGACAAGGCCAGCTGTAATGTGACTCTAAATTTCCTCCTATTTAAAGGAGAGAAAATGCTCTCCATGGAAAAATAGTGTGAGAATTAGTGAGATTATCTTCCTCATGTATTATCTGAAACATTAATAGAAAGGTGAGAGCTATGGCAAAATATGGTCAGTTACTTCTATGTATGTTGTCATAGAAAATAAAAAAAAATCGTTGTAAAAGTAAAGGGGCATTTAGGGGAAATACAAAAAAACATGTCTTCTACATAGGCCATAATCACATTTAAAAAAAAAAAATCCATACCTTCTACCAAAATGTCCCAATTTGCAATTGAATTATACATTGCAGGATTTTTTTTAGCAGAGTGGATAATTTTAACCAGGGAAAAGATTGTTCATATTTCATGCATGATAAACAAAGCATATTCCCTGAAGTTTTTACTTCAGACAGCAAAATCATCTCTATGTGCTTCAGAAGGCTTCTGTCTTGTACAAATTTATACCTTTTGAAAATCAGTGGGTTCCTTCACTGAGAAGTACGAAGTATTTCAGGAAAGAAGATACTGATGTGCTTTTTCTTATGGCAGCTTTTACAATCTGAAAGATCTGGGATACCGGAGTATAGTTCTCATATTACATTTTGTGACTGATGCGTGTTTGATGATAAAGTGTAATTAGCTAATGGATCCCATTATTTCTGATGCTTGCTTTTCACAGATCGTATTCATCCAGGCAGCAGCTGAAGAGTTTTCTAAACTCAATTAGCGCAAGAATGCTGTGACCAATGGAAAAATGTTTGATGCATGCCAGAAAACAAATCTTCCCAGCTCTTGGAAATATGTTCTGAAAACAAATAAGGATCACAGGAGATTTTCATATTAATAATTTTTTTTTCCTAAGAAAATATTTAAAATCTAAAGCAAAATTTTTGGTTTAATTATCCTTCTCTAAGGAAGCTCTATAACATAAGCTCTGGACCATAAAGATATGGATTATCCTGATTGGTGTGAATACTGACTCCTATTTGCAGATCATAAATGTTAATGTCACATTGAGATTGAAAACACAAGCCAATTGGTAATGTAGAAATTGACACAGTGATAGGCATATTCACACTGAAATTTATTGCATGTAAATAATTAGCAATACAATGGGTTGCTCAGGACCCGCTCTTAGCATTGCTACTTGGGAAAAATCACAATGATTGTCTTGACTTCAGTTTTGAATGAATAGGATAGCTCTTTCAGTACAATAGACAAAAGAAATACAAAGCCCGTCTTGGATCTGAACATACAGACAGACATTAAGGCTCATTGTTTTAGCTCTGTTACCTGACTTGTTTCTGGAATCTGATAAGATGCTGTGACTTAAATTTACAACATGCATCCTATTTACAATGGCTGGAAATGCATATATTCAGTTAACATAGTTTAGCTGGAAAGTGATATTAAAGTGTATTAACTGCTCATTTTAGAATCCATCCATATATTAAAGGATAAAATCCAAAAATCTAGGATATGGAATATGACTTCATCTATGTTCGACACCTCTTGCAGTATACAAGGCTTTAGTGAAATTTATTGACATTAAATTAGAATTACTTAAAACTCTTCTCCTGTACATCCACAGAAGCTGCTCTTAAGTATGTGTGCGCGAGCTCATACACTCACACTTTTATATATCAACAGGAATCAAAGTTGTAAGAAGCTGACCGGCAGCAACCCAGTACCCCCACGCTACACAAATAAGCTAACAAGTAAATAGAATCACGTACATTAAACAATTTTTTTTTTTAGAACAGAACAGCATTTCCAAGCTTCCTGCTGTATTTTGCTGCCCCTGGAGGCTGCTCCTTGGTTTAGTTCCCTTTTTTAGAAACTAAACACAGCAGGGTCCAGTGGGATCCAGCTGCCCTCTCTCAACTCTTCTGCAGAGAGAGGAGTTGTCCTGGGTCTTAGCTTCCGCAGGCCTGTTGGTATCCTTTCCACTTTTCCGTATTAAAGAAATTTAGGGAAGAGTGACCATAGAAATGGACACCTATTTTCCACGTCCCTAACATTACAGACTTCTTGCCCCGGTTGGTTTAGTTATGTCCAGATTGCAAACATGGTATCGCACTCCATGATCTGTAGGTCTACATTTCTCTTTAAATCTCACTTTTGATGTAAGGCATACAGAAAGTTGCTATCTTCTAGGTAGATGAAAAGGTGTGATTATTGTTATTGACTGCAGAAATAGACTATTAATTATGCACGCACTTAATTTGCTGAAACTTCAGTCATGGTTTAGAGCAGAAAGAGGTAGGTTTCTGTGAAGTTATATTAATCTCTACTGAGGTCACTTCTATTTCTGATTTTGAATCTGTTTGTTGTTTCAAGTGAAACATTTTCCATTGCCTGTGGTAAGAGGGCAGATAAGGCAGAAGTATCAGAGCTCGTGAACTGCCGTGTACTTACTGACCTACCAGAGAACTGAGACATTTTCTCCAGAAACTGGAGCAGTTGAACTCTGAAGGAGAATGAACCCTGTTGGCAAGGCTGTATAAGGGCTCGGGATGGAAAATCTTGTGTTTATGAAGCAGAGAGAGTGAGCAGAAACGTAGTGACTGTCCAGCTTGTAGCATTAAGGGAAAATAATAATGCATTTTATTCACACAGGGCTGAATACGGCTAGGTTATCTGGACGCTGCATGCTGCCAGGAATTGTGGAATCGTCGAACCCAGCAGAGTCCCCATCTGGTGTAGGGCTGAGAAAGTGGTTGCTACCTGTTACCATCTGTAGCTCTTGAACTGAGACAGAGGTCAGTTCTCGGTGCCTTTTTACATGTTAGTAGCTGATGCGTTTTAAAGTAATCTGTCCACCCTCATCTAGCCCTTTGTTCAGGGACAGCGGTGAAGAAATTGTAGGATCTCGTACCTCCAAATGGCTCTTTTGTCGTTCTTTCCTCCACTGTTCCCAAGAGAATCTAGCCTGTAATATCTACCCACTAGGAGATCTACACCCAGTTCACAGAAACACAAAGACATGCAGTATTACAACACACGTATTAAAACGACTTTTTTTTACAAGATCAAAAACAGATAGAAAAAATAAAGTGCTGTGGGAAAGCTTTTACCAAATAAAAATGTCTGTGGAGGCTTGATCATATGTGGGCCTGTGAATAACACTCAGGAGACTATAAACTTTAGACAAACCAGATGGTTGGACAACAAACCAGATGGTTTTATTTATGCAGACAAAGTTCACATTTAGGGAGGTACTTTGTTCTTCTAGAGAAGGTTTCACACACAAAGTAAAATAATTATATATATGTCGTATGATGTGGGACTGGAACATTAATACAAATTTAAGTCTCATCAAGTAGTCCATTGTCCTTTCGATAGAAATATCATCATAATTACATCATTGGGATACTCACTGGCTGCTCTTGTACATGGTGTTGCTTCTTTTTACTGCAATAGCATCCAAAGGCTTTAGTGAGGATTATGAGCAGCTTTTGTTACGTGTTATAAAATTCCATAGGAAGATACAGTCCTTGCTCAGAAGATGTTAGTCTAAGGAAGATGAAATGCAATACAGGAGTCGAATAATGATGGAGGAAAGTAAGAGGGAGGTAATAGGCTGTTACTGAAAGAATTTGATGGGTTTCAACTAGGAACTAACTCTCCTTCTCAGTATCTATGAAGTTAACCACACTGACCTTCTAGTCCTTTGGTTTTACTTTTACTGCAAACCCAGAAAGTACATTTGTATGAACCGTAAGGTATACGCATACCTACTTTTCCCTCTCTTTTAAAAGCTGCTTCATCAAAACCTGTTAAAATCTCAAGGTCCCTTGAAATGCACTGTTTTGTGAATTGTCATCTGTACACAGTCAGCTGGGCTTCACGCGTGCCAAGAAACTGTTGCACTGTCTGGTGGAGGTCAGTTCTCTGACAGAATAGCAAACAGTAAGTGCATTCCAGATTATTTCAATGCAAAGGTAACATCTTGGGTTAAAAACCTTACAGTGGTAGTAGCCTCCAGCAACACAGCAGTCATAGCAGCTGATGAGTTATAATATCTTAATTCAACACAATGCTTTTTTGAGTGCTTATCTATGTCATAATTTCACAGGATCTTTTGACCCAGATTTTTTTTTTTTTTTTTCTGATGGTGGTACGTATAGCTGCTTGCTGATCTTAGGAAAAAGTATTTCTGGAAAGTGTATTTCTACAACCTAATGTAGGTGTGGCATGTAGTGACACATATATTGTGATTAGCAGAGAAATTGCTTTGGTGACTTTCTTAATATAGTTTTAAAAAACCAGATGCATGAACTTTTACTATCCATTCCTTATGAAGAATTGGACCTTAACTGTAAACACCTCTTGAACAGAGATCTGTTCTGGACTCTCTTCATATTTGCATTCCATGCAAATTTCAGCTTTGCTGAAAATTTCATCTTATCCATATTCTTGTTCAGCTGTTGGTTTTATAAAAATGTTCTTTAAGGGTTATGACTTCTCAGTAGAGCTGTGGAGATTCAGAAAATACAGAGCAAATAAAATATTTGTTTTTCACTGGTAGCAAAAGTGTCAAGCTGATCTAAATGTTGCAAAGACCACCTCATGATTTTTGCTGGAAAGTATTATCTGTATTTGCTGGAAAGTATTATCTGTCCAAAATAAATATAGAAATGATGGCACTAGCATTGCATCTAGGAACCACAACAAAAGGAAAACATGTGTTTTTAAAAATTAAAAAAAAATTTATGGCAATCAAAATCAAGGAAAACGTGCAATATCTCAATTTGAGAAAAACTGAACTGGGAAAAAAACCCAAACACTGAGCGTATCAACAGAGAAATGATAGTTCCCCTACAGAACAGGAGACCTGTATGCATTTCAAACTGTAGAAGAAATGAAGTAGGATTTTCCTCTAGTTATAGAACACAGAGATTGAATGTACACTGATTGGAGAAATAATAGTACCTTTGCCATAGCAAGACACGTCTCACAGTGTGAGATATGCATGCTTTGTACGTGGCCCTTCATGTTCTAACAGACACCTTAGATGTTGTTTGACTTCTGTAGGTTGGACGCTGCTCTGGGCTCCATGGGAATCCCTGAGTTTGGCACCTTTTCTTCATGAGGAATAAAAATACGGTGTATCAACCATACAGCATCAAAGAAAGATATTACTCAGAACAGTGAGCAATAATCCTCCCACACTGATCACTGATGCCTGTAGTCTTACACAGTGGAAGATACTGTTGATGCAAGCTTGCAGTCTTGTCAAATGAAGGAGTTTGGAGAGTAATACAAGTATGGAAATACAGACTCTGGTGATTTTATACCACACAGAAATCAGTAGTTAGGTGGGAAATGAAGCCCAGGTTTCAAAAATGTTTAAGATGTATATGGCATGTAGGTGCCTAACTCCCAAAGGAATACAAAACCCCTGCCTTTAAGTAACTGAGGAGCCTGAGTTCTGTTTTCAGAATGACATAGTCCATATATAATTGAAAATTAATTAGATGATTAGACTTTTTAAAGTACCTGTAACTTTTGAAAATAGGTCTTCTGTTCATTATCACTGGAAGCCTTTGGAACATTTATTTTCTATCCAGCATGCTCTCTGTATTGAGTGGAGTAGCCCTCTCTGTTCTAGCAAATGCATTATTTGGTAGGAGCTGAGAGCAAACAGGTCAAGTTTCTCACAGACAGGCCAGGGTTGTGCTTGGGACAAATGCAGTAGAGTATTAAGGGCTGAAAGAATGTATTCCATTGGATTTAAAGACACTCTGAACTCTTATTATATAAACACTTTTTCTTTTCCTTTTTTTTTTTTTAAGATTGGAGTTAAAAGCTTTTCAAGTGTGTTTATTGTGCATTCTGGACTCAGTTGCTAGTCATTTATTTTAAGAGTTAAAGTATTTTGACAAAAAAGTCCCATACAACCTCTACCATGTAATTCCATTCCATGATCAGTGATATTTTAGATAGATAAGCCACCAACATAATTTTTCACAATCTTCCATCGTCCCAAAATCAGTTTAATGATAATTATGTATTTTTGTCACGTCATATGGAGCTCGTATCAATATATTTTTTTAATCTATAGATGGCATCAGGTTTCAAAACTGTTGGAGTTTGATTTTAATGTGGTGTTTATACCTTTTAAATTAAAATAATAGAACACTTGAGATTTTCCATATTGTATTAATTTTTAAAACATCATTCATACAGTTTACATTTAACAGAAATAATTTTAATCATGCTTTAATAAAATATTAAAATGCAATATATTGATTTATCATTTTGAACATGTTTTTTTGCAGTTAGTTGTATCTCATATGAGCTTGACAGGATACTTGCCTTTCAACAGCACAAAAAATTGAACCATCATTTGTGGAAAAAGAAAAAAAAAGACCATTTTGTCTCTGTGTGATCTCAGCCTGTGCATGCATGAATTTCCTCTATGCAATTATCAAATCCTCTGAATACAAAGACTTAAACAAATGAACCAATAGTTCTGACTGAACATGCACAGAGCCCTTGCCTTCAACATCAGAAGCTGTACAGTCCCCACCGGTCTTCCTGATTTAATTTTAATTCAGTGCCTTTATTGATTGCTTGCAGAATGTGGCCATTTGGAAACCGTAGCAACTGAAATCTTGCTTTCTATAAAGCAGTGTCAGTGCAAACTTCTCTGCTTAGAGTTTGTGATGCACATTTTTTCCAAAGTCTCTCGGTTCCTGTTAATGTCTGCATCTTTGGATTTCAAATTTTGTTGGCATATGTCCCCAAGTAGTGATGTGACAACTGTTCAATAGGTAGCTCTGGTCCAAATGATATAACTCTGCTCTAAAGAATATATCCAGTTATTCTTTCCCAAACATCTGAAAGAAACAACCACTTTTTGGGCTGTTCTGAGAATGGGAGAGTAATCATGAAATGCACTTTCTTTCTGCTATTCCTGCATCAACTCTCCAGAGGAAAGACTGGGTAGAGGGTTCAGGTCAGACAGAGGGTTTACATCATTTACAATGCCAGCTCATACCACTGAAACTAGACTATACGGACCAGCTGATGATTTCACATGTGACTGTTGCATAACTATCTAGTGATCAGACCTCCAGTCCTTCTAATTTGAGCTAGATTTTAAATCAGTTCACTTACAGTGACCTTTGCCACTTGTCATCTGTTCGGTGTCCTGTAGAAGTACTTCTTACTGAAGGCCTTCTCAAACACAGCTAAAAACCACAGTAGGATGTTTTTTTCAGCTAATGATCTCTTCATCTTTTTCCCGCTCCACATATGTATTCCTTCCATCTCTCCCCTCCTTATCCTTTACCCCTTTGTCTCTCATTTTTTTGTCAGAGGATTGTGACAAGCCTGGAACAGACTCAGTGCTGATCTAAGTGCATGTGGGTGGTAGGGGATGCGGAGGGCGAAGCCGGACTAGCGCACAGCCTTATGTAGCTGTGAGTGCCCTTGGGACATGGAACGGGGGATCACACTGCGTCGGCATTACTGCCAGCTGCCATGGGGGTGAATGCTAAAGCTCCCTTAGTTTTTACATAAGCTTCCTTAGCTTTTCCATCACCACCAAGTGAGAACTGCACCTCAAACCCCATCGTTACATAGTGGACAAGCTAAACTGAAGTGTGTTTGTACTAACTCAAATACGTCTCTACTAATCCTCGCTAAAGAATGACTAGAAATCAGCTGATTTACATTAGTTTCAATAACTCAAACTAATGCTTGAAAAAATATTGTAATAAACTTTGACATGGATCCAAAAAACAACGCTCTTCAGGCTGACTTTGCCAGGGAGCAGGAAGAGTGGGGCTGCTCCTTGAGGTGGGATGAGCCGGGAGCTGAAGGTGACCCCAGCACAGGCAGTGCCCTACCAAAGGGACACCATCCCATGGGGGCTGAGCTGGGGGCTGGTAATGGGGTCCGTTTCACAAATTTTTATTATTTTGTTTTTGCAAGCATGGCTTTCTTTTTGATTTGCCTGTTTCCGTGAAAATCCTGCAAGCCCTGGATACCACCTACTAATCAAGAGAAATATTTACTGGCTTAAATTGTTGGCATTTTAGTATAAAAATATTGTGAGTTGATTAACTTTTTGTGAGCTTTGGTCCTTTTGAACTCTCCCATGGCTCCTCTGGTAGCTGCAGCTAGCAGTCTGAGAAACACTGCTCTAGCCAATAGTTTATATTGTCAGCAAACTGCTTCGGTAAATAAATAAAAAAAACTATTAACCTGGAAGTAATCAGGCAGCTTTCTTGAACATGAAGCCACTTTTACTGAGATGCCTGCTGGCATTTAGATAACCATAGTATTTATTTGTAGTGAAATTGTCTCTAGAGGCCTCCACCACCCTAAAGTGTTTGCTGTTCTCCTCTCCTTAGGCACGTGCATCCGGCGTCACCCCACAACCAAGAGGCCTGAAAAGAAACAGGAACCTGCCAACAGTGGGTGGGGAGAAAAGCTGTGGGACTGCTGAAGGGACCTGGTAAAGGATGAGCAGGCGGTGAGAGGCAGAGCTGCGAGCTCAGCTCGTCTGAGCGATCACCTACTGCTGCCCTCACTGAACTCCATTCCCTGTTAAAGTTTAGACTCCTCCATTTGTGAATCATCATTGATGCTTATATGCTTTTTTTTTTCTTTTCCCATGATTCGTTCTCAAAAGGTTGTTTCTGCTGCCCCGGGAGGGCGGCAGGAAGCCCCAGCTGCTCTGTGTTTCCCCAACTCACAGGTCCAACAGAGCCCTGGCTGTGCCAGCTTTACTTGCACAGCCGGGGCTCCCTCTGCCATCTTGTAAAGAGAACAGGAGGGATTAGGGTTCTCACTTGTAACTTGTTCCACAACACTGAAACACATGCCTTACTGTACAAGCTATACCCACCTCTGTATTTAGGTTACTTTAGCCCATGTATTTTATGTTTTTCTGACAAAAATAAATATAGGCCAGCTTCACTAGTTTGTTCAATATCTGCTTTGTGGCACGCCAGCAACGCAAAGCAACTGTAAACCCTGCTTAGTTGGGCAATTAAACTTTATGACCGCTCTGCATCCCTGCATCCCTGAAGCAGTAAAAGACAGCCAGAATGCACCAAGAAATCTCGCCTGTAAGTTGGAGAAACTAAGGATGCACAAACATCTTCTCAGACCAGCTCCCAGCCCGTGCAGAGCTGGCCACGCTGGCTGCGGGATGTTTGGAGGACAGGTGTACACAGAGTTTAGGCAAAGTTTAGCTTTGCTGGAATGCAGGCATAGCCCCTTCTTCAAAATGTACTTTTCATTGTTTATAATGTAAGTCCACTAAAGATAATGGTGCTTGAGGCGTAAAAATTGGACCCTGATCTTGTCAAACCCTTAGGCTGTGTGTGAGCAGAAAACCGTCTGAAATCTGTGGTGATGTTTTTAAGATCAAATCTTACTTTTCAGGAGCACCGCTGATGTAAAATCTTTGTCTTTCCTTCTAATAACACATCTGGAAATAGAATAACTTTACTGCTGGCAGTCTCATGGCCATTTTGTTAGTCTTTCATGGAGACTGTTGCGGTCGCTAGCATTGTTTAAAAACTGAAAATAACAGAAGTGGTCTGAGCGCAAGAGGCAGGTCCGGGAGCAATGCTGGTCCTGGTCTGCGCTCTGAGTCTGCTCCTGATCCCACGGGTGACCTTGAACCGAAGTCCTAGGTCTGAGCACTACCTCCTTTGGGAAAGCTGAGGTCTGGGTTTGAAGCTTGCATTATAAACCTGCCTCTTCAAATGTTTTCTGTAACTATCTGGCAGTATTTGCTTGCAACACCTCCGGAAGAGGCCAAGAATATGCCAGGAAGGGGTTAAGTGGGTCTGGCTGTTTCATAAAGTCAGGCATTTTGCTATTCCCTAAGGAAATGGGAGCTACTTTCTAGAGAAAGAGGGGACATGGGCTGTGGACGGTTCTGAACTACCCATAGAAAGGCTTAAGATGAATTATATAGAGATTGTAACAGGAATTTGAAACTATTGCTAATATCCTTGTCAGTGAAAACTGTCTCTAAGAAGAAGAGGAGTTTTTATTCTAAAGCAGGAAGATTTAGTTTAAGATTATGTAAGTAAAGCACCCACACAAAACCTGCTATTCCTTTTCCTCACTCCATTCACCTTAAAAATATATTTGTTCTGTTATAAAGGACTTGTTTTGCACTTACTCTTAGCAGTGCAAGTAGCTGGGAAATGTCCCTTTTAGATTTTGTGGCTGCTTAGTTACCACAGCTTCTTGCTATCCAAATAGACTCGCTCTGTCAGGGCTGCGAGATGGGGAGAGATAAACACAGGGAGCAATTGTGGCTTCCTGCCACCAGCCCTGCTCAAAAAGCAAGAAAGCAATAGCAGATGAACCATTTCTGCAGTGGCGGTGGGAAGCTGTGGCCTCACAGGAATAGGGCAACTGAAAAACACAACTGAATATCCTGAGAGCAGGATAAGTAATGTCAAATAATGTGCTCTCTTCTAGTTCCACTTTGCTTGTGCAATAGTTTTGAGGCAGCCGTTACTCTGCCAGGAAATAGTCCGTGTAGATATGCAGAGAAAGTATCGGGTTTGAGGTAGTGCAGTGGGATGCTCTATATGCAAACCCTACGATGGTGGCAGCCAAATTAAAAATGATGCAATATAGTCATTTATCAGCTGGGATCATTGCATCAGTGTTGCCTAAAAGTAACTGCCAAGTGTTGACTGTTGTCACCTGACCATATATTTTCCTTGTTTATTCAGTTTTGGAAAATGTGACTAGAAAGGAACAAAAAGAAAATTAGCTGATGGGAGAGAAAATAAGAGAAATGAAACAAAACCAATAAAGTTGAAATTAGAGGAGCACCAGCGGTGCGAAAGAGGCAAGATCCAAAACACGAACAGCTGTCAAGCAAACCAGCCTTTCCGTTCATTTTGGTGAGACGCGGAGCGTGGAGCAGGCAGTGTTCCTATCAGAAGCCGCAGGACTCGTTTCTGCTGTCATAGGGCTTTGTAACAGGAGTTTAATCAGACCCACTTTTGCAGAGGGAGGGAAATAACATCATCTGTTTTTTGGTTTTTTTAACTTTCAGCGAGGTTGCATGGGCTGCAATTAACTGGTGCTAACAGTAGCTAAGCCCAACCGTGTTTCATGCTAAGGGAAAGTTACACAATGCTGTGGGTGGCAGAGTATTTCTGAGGCACACGTTGCTGCGGACTTTGCTTGCATCACTTCCTGAAATAGAGATTGACTGATGTGATATATTTTTATTTTTATTCGGCTTTTTTTCTCAAACCACACGTTACACTCGCATGCTGTTTGCAGAGTTAGGTTTTGAAGAGAAGACCATAAATGCTCAAACCAAGGTGCACTGTCTTTTAACTTAAGCTCTCCCTGACTTTTCCATTTTTTTTCTGTTTCTCTGGCATCCCAGAATGGAAACTCTGCTAAAGCATTGAATAAAAAGGGAATGGCTTTATTGAATTAAAATTATATTCCTTGCGATATTTATCATCATTTTAATTCACTTCACTTTGGGCTGTCCTCAACTTGTGCTTTCTTAATGCGCTGCAGATTTCTGAGTTGACAGCAGATAACTGTGAGGAGCCAAGAGCTGGTCAGCATGCACTTGGAGTTTTAACTCACAGGAAAGTGTAGGAGGTAGTTTAGAATTTAAGGGTTTTTCTTCCATGGGAAAAAGATACCTCTTCTCTGTCCCCTGTGCCTGGGAGAGATGTGAAAGAAGGGAGGTCTGGCAATTTCCTGCTTTCCTACTTAGCAAACCCATGACAGCAACTGTCAGCGTCCTACCCTTTAGCCTACTATTTACCACTGACTGAGTATTTTTGATGAAATGATTAACAGAAATGGATTTAATTATGATATATTACACACTCAGATTCAATCTCTACCAGGACTAGAGAGGAACGCAACTCTGAGAAATGGTGTTTCGATTTGTCTGGTGTTTCTGCATGACATTATTTAATCAAAACCCATTTGTTTCATTGCATTAGTCTTGGTTATGTTTTCACTATTCATGTGGACTAGGCAACAAGTTTAGCTTTGAGAACTAAAATTTATTCTTTCTTGTGCTACAACAATGAAGGATATGGGATGACAATCAAAAGTAGACATGGTTCATCACTCAAAAATGACAGCTCGTCGGCTGAGCTGTGTGAGCACTCTTAACTGTAATGAAAATACAAATGTGCTTTTTCTGTAGTGGTTTAAATCCACATATTTAACTTCTTATTTTCAACTCACATATAGCTAATGAAACAGCTCAGAATCCTATTTCCAACAACAGTTGCTTGAGAAAAAAAAAAGTTGGAAGAAAAGGCATGAACCAACAAATTTCCTCCCTTTCCTGACCTATCCAGTGAACAGCTAGCAGTTAGCTCTTCCTCCAATATACACTGCACAGGGATTCTCCTGTTTAATAGGCAGCTTTGGACCTACACTCCATGAATTTCTCTCACCTGTTTTCCTTAACTCATCTGTACTTTTAAGTCCAAATTCTGCAGTTCAGTTACTTCTGCATTAAGTTAAAAAAAAGAAGAAAATCAATGTTTTCAATGTTTGCTGTCTACCAATTTCATTGGATGTCCCTTATCGTAAGAAATAACGTGTTGTAATTCTATTCACCTTCTTGATCCCAGCCATGGTTTTTTGTAGGTCCCCAGCATGTCTTTTTCACACACATCTTTCCCAAGGTGAAAAATTTGATCCGTATGGTGTTCTCACACAGGAGCTGGCCAGTATCTGTTGTTCACCTCTAAGACATTTCTACCACTGCTTACCCAAACTGATCACAGTATTCACATCTGGATTGTGGTGGCACAGTCATCTTTTTTAATTTTATTTGGCTTTTTACTATTGCTGACCATTGCGGGCATTTCCAGGTGAATATTTGCTAGGTATTTTTTAGATTACTTTTAGAGAAGTGGAAGCCTATCTTCCAGACATGGTTTTGTATTGCATTCTAATGGCCAGGTCCCTAATCTTATATTGTCTGCTCTGAGATCAGTATGTATTCAGAGGATGGAATATTGATCTTCAGTTTAGAAAACAGTGGATCATTAGAGATCTTTTTGACAGCAGAAAACCAGTTTGCATTAAAAATTAACCTACTTTAAGTCTTTTGTTCCTCTGCTCAATAACGTGTCATTTCCACAAAGGCTATGAGACATTGGAAAAAATAACCAGGAGGCTATGGTATTTATTCATTAAAATTTTAACCTTAAACTTAATTGTTATGGTCTTTTATATCAGCATTGAGGCATAATATTAAAATCCTTTATTTAACGTAGTGAAAATACCAGATGTATAACAAGGCATACTAAGCTGCATTCCATTTTTTCCTGCTTGGTGGTGGTCCTCATTGATCCTTACTTAACTTACTGCCTATAGGAAGAAACTCTAAATGAGCAGCACTTGAGAAGGTCGAAGAATGACTCTTTGAAAACTCTTGTTCAAATACGCCAACAAGAAGTGGAGGGACGTTACTGTAGCACTAGCACAGAAATTTGTAAGAGGTAAGGAAGGCTGGCTGTAGCCATATAAGGGCTTTGGAAAAGGCATGATTTTGCTTCTTCGGTATTGATTGCATCTGAAAGATCCTGTTTCCCTTCTTCTCCTGCACATGACTTCTACAGATTAGATGGATATCTGTTTACACAGAAAAGGGGGTTTGCCCCTACCTTAGCTCTTCGTCTATCCTGCATAATAACAGCTGCTAAAGAAAAACATATACATTTCTTGCTGCTCTGCTCTGTAACTGTTGATGGAATCTGTCTTATTCCAATTAAAATGATAAATCATGGGGCCATGGCAAATTTCCCATGCTTTAATAGAGCCTCGCTTGAGACAGTTGTGTTCAGTTTGTTGTGTTGTGCGGAGGCTCGTTACTCAATACCTCTCAGTTTAAATGAAAGCTCCTTTTGTCTGGGAGCAGGAGCTGGAATGCCAACACACGGCACTGCCGCGGCACGCAGCTCCCCTCGCTGCCGTGGGGAATAGGTGCCGGGCTGCTCAGCCACCAGCTTCCCTCTGCTTTAAATCAAGATCTGTTGAAATAAACACACCTCTTTCAGATGCTTCATCGCTCTGGGATTTCTAGGCTAAATCCTTATCAACCTGTTATTTCACCTTTTATAAATACTGTGTCTCTCTCCAATGATGGATGAAAGAGTTCTGCCTCGTCTTTGCCCAGAATGGTGCAAGTTCCATTTGCAAAGTATTCCCCAAAATAAACAAGCAAAAATCTGGAAATACTTAATGCTGCCATTGCACATCCACAGATGCAAACAGTTTATGTCATATTAGAAATAATTTTTGGTTCTGGTCAGCATTTTAATTTCAAAGATCTTCTTGTAATAAAAATACTGATATATTTTCATTTTCATCAAAATGTTGATTTTGAAAAGCATGCTTTCGCACTTAGAAATATTCACCCAAATTTTGCTCAGAGTTTTGGGGATGTCAATCCACATTTTGCTTGTAATTCTTTTTCAACTGAGAAGATGAAGAGCAGGAGATAAAAATATTGCTTTGTCTTCTCTTCTAAACATCTTTTGTGTTTTTCCATCTTGCCCATGAAGAGAGGAAAATAAATAAGACATAATAGTCCTCTGCTTCCTCCATTGTTTTTCATCTTTTCCTAGCTCTGAACTATGCTTGTACAGAATTGCACCAATAGTTTGGTAATTTGTTGTTTATCATATTTTTTATTTGTTTGTTAAGCTTTTAAAGCACTATGAATTACTCAGACAGTGAAGCTAAAGCTAATGCTAAACCACTATTATTTGTGTTTTAGAGGGATATTTTAGACAGTCTATATTTTACAAGATCCCTGCACATGATCATCAATAATGGGGTTTTTTTAAGAACTGTCTCTGCTTCTTATAAAGCCAACAAGATAAGAGATGGTAATCATAAACATAATAATATTATGGATATAAACAACCAATTAAAATGATCCCTTGCAATTTTGATTATTGAGATTTAACTGAAAATATTGAACATCTTATTTTGCTCCATACTTTCAGTCATAGCTAAAATGCACCAATGAGTACAAGAAATTCTCCATTGGTTTCATTGGAATGTGGGTGAGATCCTACAGATTTAAATATTTGTGCAGTTTTGAAGAGAATCAAAGTGAAAGTACAAACAACTTCTTTAAAAGCTGTCTGCAGTTTTCATGTTTCCAACAGATTGCTCAATTAGAATGCAAGACCTGAGAGTTGTATTTATCTTTGAACTGTGAGTCTATTGTACCAAGGGTCTCTTAGATTTTTAAAAAATGAAATAAATTTTTCTGTCCTCTTCATATGCTAACGGATCAGTGAGCTACTGTTTCAGCACACAAAAGCAAGAGACATGAAGTTTATTTTTATTTCTGAGTACTTTTACATTTCTACATCCAAAGGAGGGAGTGGTGATGAAGTGCTTTAAGTACTTGGAAAAATAATACACCAGGATTAACTATTCAACAAGTTTAGAGATCATGATGGGGATAGCCTGGGCTGTTTCTGAAGTTTCAGAGTTCCCTATTTTCTGAAAAGAGGAACAGTGTGAGACAACCGATACTCAAAACAAGCAGGTTTCACCAGCCTCAGAGGGTGATAGGTAAAGTCAGAGGGAAACAAATAAGCTGGGAGATTGGAGGGTGGGAGAGCGAGCCACCACTGCAGAAGGCTCTGTTACCTACCCGGGTGCAGAAGAACGCTAAAAACCCCGGCATGGCTGCAACTGTAAGAGAGCAACACGCAATTAGGGAGGCAAACAGCAGAAAGGCTATGGCTGTAAGAAGTAACAGGAAATCCTTCTGTAATTGCACTAATAGTAAGAGGAAGGCTGAGAAAGCTTTGGTCTGCTGCGCTGAGGGGAGGAAAGATATAAACAGATGATGCTGAGAAGGCTAAAGTGTTTAATGCCTTTTTGCTGCAGAACTCTCTGCAAAGGACATCTGCTACCAGATGGCTGGCACAAATCACCCAAGTGACAAAGGGTTAGGGTAAAGAAAACACAAGCACTTAAGTAAGTTTAAGATTCCCAAATCAGCTAGTGAGAATGTCGCCTGATAAAATTTATCCTGAAGCATTAGACAGAGTAAGCCTAGATCTGCTATGGGGGATTAACCTCATTTAAATGTAGCCAGATGAAAGTTCGACATCCAGTGCAAACTCTTTCTTTATTTTAGGCATCCCTGACCTCTCCCTGGGGCTCCCCCCACCCTGCCCACAGCCCAGGACCCCATTTCAGCCCCCTGGGACCCATCAGTCCCTGCTCCAGTGACGCTGCAGCAGGGCTGGTCTCCACCTCCCCACAGCCCTGCCCTGCTGGAATACTTAAGCTTAAAAATATATTACCAGGTGGTCTCACTCCCCTTTCAGTAAATATGTCTAAATAGGGAAGGGAAACATCCACCGACCCCTGTAACAATGCAGATTAAATCTTTTCCCTTGCATGCTCCAAAATGTGGAAGAACCATTCCAAAATATCTGCGTCTGCCACATGTTCCCTCCACATCCTGACCTCCATGCAAAATGACTTTGTTTTCCCAGTGTGTCATTTAAATGAAGGTATTCGCTCCGCACATATCTGTAATACTTGCTCAGCTCTTAGAAACTGCAAGTATTCTGCACCTGGCCGATTGCATAATCCCACCCGATGAAAGAGAAATATGGTCAATAAGTCCTTAACATGACCCTTTCATCTCTCTTCTTGCCAGCAGCTTGTCTCTCTGCAGTTTCCTTTTACAGGGTGATTTGGAAGTTCCTTTTGAGTAGCTTACATTTTATCTCTGGTTGGACATGAAATAACTCCACACGCTGTACTGGAGGGAACATGTTGTTCTGCTATCATAGGCACAGCTGCCTGGGCAGAGGAGACTATTAACAATGAGGCATCCAGATAAAGTGAGTAGATACCTGCAAAAAAAATTGCTACCTCATTAGAGATATCCTATCTTGCAGCACAGCTCTTCTGAGATCCCATTTGGCTAGTGAAATATGGAATGAAAGGACCAGTTTAATTAAAAAGGAAGGCTAGTACCTACTTTTACTTCCTTTCATTTTAATCAAGCAAAAAATGTAATGTAATTTGTGTACCACAGGCAGCCAAAATAGTAGAAAAAACCTGCTGCGCAGTTTTATCAGCTTAATCTTTTTCTTCTGAATGTCATTTGGCATTTGCGCTCAGAACTCATATGGACAAAATCCTTAGAAAAACATTCAAAGGGAGTGCTGCCAAATTTGGTGGCTGTGTCCTAGTTAAGCTCTCTTTCCTCTTTTAGCTTTGTACTGCAAATGAAAGATACCCAAACAAGACTGTCCATCTGTGGAAAGGTGCCCGACTGCTCCATCAATAGGGAGGGAACTGTGATTTCTTTATTTTTAACGGAAAAGTACCAATCCTCATCAAATGCACTTCTTGTTCAGCAGATGTGACTGCAGTGGCGACTGCAGAAGAACCATTGCAATCTCAGTCTCCCATTACCCATTGCAAGTCAGGAAAGAAGCCACTAGCATGCATTCAGCTGCTTCCCAAGTCCTCTGAGTCTGTGGCTGAGTGTTTCTGCTTAGGAGGCACAAGCTGGAAAGATAGAGGATATTTATATTTCTTTAACTGTTCTGAAGGGACTTGTCTCGCTTCCTTACCACGCTCCTTTCATGTGATTTTTGACTGGCAGTCTTTCTGGATCCAGATTGTCACTGCTCAAAATGTGTCTATTCTAGAGCCTCTTGCCCTTGAAAGAACTCAGAAGAATTAGTGTTTTACTAACTTTTCTTCAAGTGCTTTTAAAAGTTATTGAATACAGACAGGCCTTCTCATTTAGGTAAATCTGAATCCCAAGTGAAAATTAATGTGACAGTCTATTTGCCTTTGAAACTGTCTCCAATATGATGACTAGAGAACTCGAAGAGAGGCGGAGAGAGCACATGAGAAAACGTGACTACCTCAGGTCTTGGTTTACTAAGAGAAAAAGTGAGTCTCTAGTGGTATTTGGATAGTCCTTTTACTAGGGGTTGCTCCAGGAAAGAGGACAAAGCAACTGCATAGGCTTTCCTCCTTTGCAATGCTTCTTGCTCCTGTCTTTTTGATGATCATCTTTCACTGTTCATTTCCTTGTGTGTACAACCACCTTTTGATTGTATTTTTTTGTCTTCTCCCATTTATTTTCTGGGATTTACTGTGTGTATTGATAGCCTTTAATACCAGAAGGCAGAGATCCAGCAATTGAAAACTGCTTATGTCTAGCCTCTTCATAGAAAAAACCCCCGTGAGCAGTTCTGGACAGAAGTGCATTAGCAGAGTTATATGGGCAGGTTTATCCATCTGAAATCGGTCTTGCTTAAGAAGGCAGGACAAGAGCACATTGCAAAATAGTTTGCGTTTGCAAAATGTCATAGCCTAGTGCTTCCCTGCCTGCCCTGGTTTCAGGGTCCTGATGCTCTTCACTTCTTTCCATGGGGGTTTAGGTTCCCTCCTATCACTGTGTTTGCATTTCAGTGGCTCTTCCAATTTTGCTCAGAACTGTTGGTTTGCCGCATCATTCACTCCTCGCAGAAGGACCTTGCCTCCCATGGGGCTTCATCATGTCCTAGGAGATGATTGGCACATTGTGGAATCGGGACCTCTTTGCAGAGTAGTCTGGGAAATGTTTAGCCAGAAGGAACATCTTATCAAGCTCATTATTTACTCACATTTATAAAATTGCCTATAAGATGTCTACATTTGCGTTGATCTAATTTTAGAAAGCAATTATAAAGCATTCCTTAGGTCCAGTGACAAGACAGAAGTATTCAAATCCGTGTGAAGTTAACTTTTCTCCCTCTTGACCTTATATGCAATCTTTAAAAGTTTTCTTATTCACTGCAGTGTTACACAGAACCTTATGTGTTCAAAACAAATTTGTTCACCACTCCTAGCACAATGATTTTATTTTTTAAGTCAAATTTTAACTTTATAAAAGAAGCTACTGAAGAGCAAATTCATGGAAGTCAGCAAAGAAGATGAAATTGCCTTCTAAAAATTCTGCAGCACTTTTGTAATATGAACTCTGAACAATCTGTCAGGATTTGCAGGCCACTGGATCTCACTTTTGCTTTACACTTATAAAACAAAACCTTGATTTTTAAGGTCTTTTGCTTTTTACGTATAGATACATTTCTGATGCAGTGCTTGTGATAGTAGAGGATGGCACTTGGTGTCTTCTACTCTTGATTTCCAGACAAATCTCTCTGAGGATTACCCATTCCTCTGTCGTTTCATGGTAACTGAGGACCATAGTGGTAAAACAGCTTGTAAGAAAAATATCCAAAAGCAGGGAAGGTTCTGTGAGAAGCCTTAATCCAGGTCTCTTCTTATGGGGTATTCAGTGAAGAATGGTATGTACATGGCCTCTTTGATCACATTGGAGGTGACTGTAGGCCCCCACTCAGGATCAAGTAGGAGGCTGGACAGAAACACAGCCTGAAATATCATTTTAAGGACCCCAGTGGTGCAAGATGATGGATTGTTCTGTTGCTTTCTTATATTTGAATTATATTAATAGAAGACAGTCCTAGAAGAAAGCCTGAAAGACCCTGTTGATGGTGAATTCTTCAGTGTCTGAGGAAGAACAACACCAGCAAGTAACTATTACCTTAAAATCATTGTATCATGAAGTTCCTTGCATGGATATTCATTTTTGCTGCCAAGACTCTTCTCTGTATTTCCCAGGAAGAATTTGAATGTTAAATTTTAGTAGTTGGCTACTGAGGTGGAAACAGCCTGGGACAAGGGACCAACTGAAGCATAAAAGAAACTTTTTTTTTTTGACTTGCATAAATTATAAAGGCTTGGTGCACAGAAAAGCTAAAGATGCAGAGCAAAGATCTATTGTGTTGGAAAACAGCAAATCTCATGAGAGCACAGAGGGAAATACACTTCTGGAGATGGATTAATGTGGAAAATTCCCTTCACCTGACCCATAAGACAAGTGCCTCTCACTGGGCACACCGCCGGATGGTTCACACAGAGTGAGCCAGTGGGATCTGGACAGACGGCACTATGGCCGGCCCATGGGGCTGTAGTCACATACCTTTGTCCATGTACAAGTTAGTTGGAACAGGCTCAAACTTGTGGGCTAGCAGCGTGCAGACACTGGTGATGCATCTACAGGAAAGCCATATGCACGTGGATGCTACCACAGTTGCTGCTGCTAAGACTCCAGCTACCGCTGGAGCAAGGACTGATCACCCTCAGCCTGGATCATCCTTATGGTTTGTCATATGGTTATTTTTCTGTGTATTTAAATGCTGTGTACACAAGGAGGTGAGAAGAAGGCGTTACCTCATAGCAAAGAGAACTGCTGATTATCCTGCTCTTGCTGCTTTGTCCCCTCTGCACCAGGTAGGACCCACAAGTAGGACCAGGCTGCACCAGCCCCGGGCAGAGGGGGTGAGCTCAGCCGGGCATAGGCCAGGCATAAGTGGCAAACCTCGAGTTTCACATCAGGCTCCTGGACCAGACCAGGAGTTTCCAATCTATTGCAATCACTGTTTCAGAAAGTGGAGGCAACTCACACAGGAAAATAAACACAAGGTTAATTTTTTAACTAGATTTATATACTTATAAAGCTGTGAAGAAAAATAAAGGAGGTTTTTAATCCTAGGTCCTTACATTTCATTAAAAAACTTAAGTTATTCAAGATAACATACTTGAATATGTATGACTAACATCTCCTTTTTTTAATATTAACATGATTTGATTTTGTAAATCCTGTAGTAATGTGGTATGGCAATTGACATCCCAAAAGCGTAATTAAGTAATGAATTAGTCATGATATCAAAATACATTTTCATGTATGTCTAGGAAGTTTAACAGAAAAAAATGGTATAATATGGTATCTTTATAATGATCAGCATTTGCAAAAATGCCATACTTGAAAACTGCATGAGGTTTCATGTATGTTCTAGTACTTCTGTCGGCCTCAGTTGCCATAGGAACAGCTTTGAGGTGCTAAGTATTTTTCTAGCATCTGTACTTTACGATGTATTTCCTCCTGCAAACATCATTCTCAGCAGCAGCCAAGGAGGATATGTAGCAAGCAATGCAAAACGGTAGGACTGTAAAGTAGGAACACAGTATATGAAAACATCTACTCATAAGGTGGACAGAGTGACCAAAGAAAGCAAATTTTTTTTAAGTGCAATGCAATAGTACCACAACTGAACCATTGCTTCAGTTTTAATATGAAATGCTAAAATATGAGGTATCTGATAATGTTTTTTAAGTTCTATACAGTATTTGACATAAAATTAGATTGGAAGCAATTGCACATGAAATACAATACAGGACTGCAGATTCAGGAATTCTTTTCAAGATCAGTAAACAAAAAAGGAAATAAGTGATGCCATTTTTAGTCTTCTTCAGTTTCTACGGCTACTGAAACCGAAGCTTAGAAACTGCATGATGCATGTGTTTAATATGGCAAATGAATAAATGTGTAAATAACAGTTTACGGCTGAACGTTATTCTAGCTTCCTGTACTTGAGGTTCCTTTACATGAGCTAGAGGTGAGGTGGAGCATAATTACTTGTTAATTGCTTTTCGGAGAATAAACTGCAAGAAGAGATGTACCACACCAGGAAAAGTTAACAGGCATGAAAATATTGGTTTATATTTAAGCTGAACCTTCCACGGCACAATAATATGTTTATGATCAGCTGTCGAGGCTCAATCCAGTTACCCAAATACAGGCATCTTGAGTAACTTCACATGAACCAAAGGTCATCCGCCCTCGTCTCTACCTGCTGCTCGACAAGGGCGTAGGTCTCCCACGGATCTTGCGTTATCAGCTCTGATGGGTGGCTTAGATACCCCAGAGCTTCTCAAATAGCATCAGGCACCCAAGTTAGGCAACTGAATTGCTCTCTTAGTGACTGAAATAGCCTTCAGGCTACTAGAATGACAGCTAAACAAATTCTGGGGTTATGCTCAGGCGGCAGGAATTATGCTGGGACATGTTAATTGCATTGAGGAATTAGCAGGCAATGAATGGAAAAGTTCATCTGGGAAGGGAACACAAGAAAAATAGTTTGGGAAATGATGCATTGAACACAAAAAAAGAGACACGGGTTTTGTGTTCTGATAAGATCATGACAACTGATGTAACCTGCTTGCCTCTTGACGTATCAGATCATACTGGTACATACTGGTACAACTTACATGCATCAGAATGATTGTCTGGCACAGAATACTGGAAATGATTCAGTATTTAAGTACTGTAGCAGGCAAAGCTCCTTTTTCCTCACAGGCCTTACACCTTGGCTCTCTGAGTATTCCTCTTGTAAACACAGGCTTTGTTTTTTAAGGTGCTATGCAAGCCATGCTGAGACTGTTAAATGTGCGTTTTTTAGTGCGTAGGAACACATACAATTTCTTCACTGACAGAAAACCTCACCCCAATATATAATTAATCGCTTGTTAAAATTAAGGCAATTTGCTGTCTTCTGGTTTGGCCCTGCTCTTTGCTACTGCCGCTCTTCTCCCTGCAAGGCCATCATCCACTTTTTAATTCACAGAGGTATCCCCCTCCTCAGCTCCATCCTCCAGTTCCCACATGCTTTGCCTGGAAGGGCCTCACCTCCACTGGCCTTGTGCCTTCATCAGCCCTACCACACGGTGCTGAAATGGCAACACCGGTGGGTTTCTTCCAGTTACAATCTGTTTTCTCCTGCATAGCGTGTTTCTAGTAATCGCAAAGTTTCTCTTTTAGATCACACCTATAAGTAGAAATCAAACGATGTTTCTTAAACTGAAATTATGAACTCGCAACAATTTATGCTTTAGGAAAAGTCTCACGCGTCCAGTAGTCTTTTGGATCTCCTCTTTTTGTGATTTTCACCTTCCTGAAAACTTGGTATAAATCCAGCAGCTCCTTTGTATGAGTGTTCAATTAATTAACGTGGTGTAAATGGCACTAACTCTGTTTCCTTTTTTCCATGTAGGCAAGGGAGAGGATTTGGTGTCCAATGCATTAATTCAATTCAATTCAAAATCACCTTCATCATGCATCAGTGTAAAAAAGAAATTAAGAGTGATAGGCAGTGTAGTGTCCTGCCACGTGAAGGTATTCTGAGAGTCTGAAACGTAACAGGGTCCGAACACAGTGCATCACATTTGTTCAGTTTGCCAGACTGATATATCCTTTCATTTTCTTTTTGAATCTTCATCAGTTTGATTCTCTTCTTCTTTTGAAGCCATGTAAATTTGTCCCAGGTTCTATCATCTGATTTCTTTTGGTTTGTTTTCTTTTCCTTTCTTTTCTTTTGTTATACATACAGTATGTGAGGATGGATGCTAATCTTTATCAAGATGACTTCAGTCATGACAGGAAAAAAGCATGCCTTCATTGGAGGCTTTACTGTAAAGTGTGAGTTCACAGGAGACTTTTCATTTATAAACAAGTGATACTTTATTTGAACCATTCATGGACGTATCCAGCTGCGTGACCATAAGGCTCATACTATCTTGTGAGCTGTTCTGTGAGCTTTTGGCTGTTATAATGTGATCAGTTTTATTGCTGTAGTTAGGAGAGACTTCTTTGACACCTGCATTCACATTTCTTTCCTACAAAATATTCCAGAGTGCTGATTAACAGGGGTAGCAGCAGCAAGCAAATATGATGGAGGAAAAAGCAGTAGATGTAAAGCAACACAAACATTTTGTCCAGTTGGTTTTGTTTGGGACACGTTTGAATAAAGAAATGCACACTGTACAGTGAGACATGTACACAGCTTGGCAGAGGTTTTATGTTTGAAGTGAAACTGCTCCCCAGCTACAAAGAAGGGTCCCAAACAAATCTCTTAAAAGCTCTTTTTGCACTTCTTTGCATCAACATAAATTTACAGGAGTGCATCTAAGACAGCAATTGTATTAACATTTTTGCCAGTATTTACTGTAAAGATTAACTAATTCTATCACGTGGTGTGAATGGCAGTGTTCTGCTTTTTAAACTTTTTTATTATTATTATTTTCCGAGAGTATAATTATGCTGGCCTCCAAAAAGGGATTGGGCAATTTTCCCTGTTTGTAGGGAATGACGAAATGTTGGAAGTATTTGAAGCCCAAGGAGCTTCTGAAAAGATTTATAGAAGTAACTGCTATAACTGTCCAGCCCTGGAAAGCTGCCACTTGGAAGGGCCCGGCTAAGACTTTGAACTTAATTTGTCAGCATCACGTCTTTAAAATGTAATCTGCAGCTCTTCAGCTGTCTTCCCAAAACTGTAACACCAGTGCACTGGTAAATCAGGACAGATCTGCATGAGTCCAGGATCCCAGAGGAGCTGGTCACGAAGAGATTCCCCAAGAACAGCAAAAACCTCATATGCTGTAAACGTCTTCTCTCGCTCCCTCGCTGCATGCTATTGGCACAAGGCAGTCAGAGAGCAAGGGCTTTGTGGTTCCTTTATGCTCCAATAATCCTGGCTACTAAAATAGCCCTTTTGAGACTGCTGGCATCTACGCTAGCCTTTAAACTCTCTGCTATACACCAGCCCCAACAGGGTTCCACAACCAGGAGAAAATAAAGTTGGCTTAAAGCCGGTTTTGCACAGCCTGGGTGCTGCACTGAACACTCTCTTCATCACTCCGATGATCCGAACTTGCTTTTGTGTTGAACAGTTTATGCAGAAATAGCAAGACTGTATTTTTATGTAGTGAGCTTGTATTATTTTCTTCCTGCTCCAACTGAAAGCCTAACGGTTAGGGGGATAGCATCAGTGAAATGTTGTGTATTATTGTGTAGTACACATAGGCTATAGTATTATCGATGTAAGCTCCAAATTCAAGATGCTGTTGTTGGGTGTATTAAGAAGTTACTAATCTTCATGCTGTCAAGTGGCAATTGAATTTCTTTAGCAAAGAGCACTACTGATCAGCTGTCACTGAAGTGACACGTTGCTTTTTAAAACAGAAATCGTTGGCTAACATATTCGTTTTGTCAGGAAAAATGCCTGTGTGTTGTGCCGTCCACAGAACCTCATCCACAATTATGCATAACTTTATGCATAACCTTCTAGCACAATTAGAAGGGCTTCAAAGACAACCAGCCTTTGACACTGGCAATTTCAGCCCTCTACTCTAGACTGATGCATGGTCTAAAATAAATCATAACTACGTCACAAGCTAAATATCTGGAGTCTGTTTCTCTCTTAGTAAAAACAAAATCTATTATAGATGTGAGTTGCTGAATTTTTAGCAGCAAGTAAAAGCTCTAACCAGGCTTAATTTAACTGCCTCTGGGTATTGACCAAGTCGTTTTACATTAGGATAGAAATGAATGCCTTACATACTTGTAAGTTGAGATTTCTCTCATTTGATATTTAACACAGTATTTAAGATCTTCTCCAAGAAATACTCATTGAGTGAAATCCTGGTCCCAATTAATGTAATGGCAAGCCTCCCACTGACATTTGTGGGGCTGAGATTTAACTCATAGCCTGAAAGCTGAGAGTAACTCTTGAATTCATTGGATAGAAACCTGAGATCCAGTAGGAAGGGCATATATTAAATAGATAATAAGTTTATTTCTAGCCTGTATGCCAACAAGCAAGTAATGACATGTTTATATCATTTGCAATGACACAAGGAAAGCAACTACTCTCTACAAGTAATACAAGATGCAACAAATATTTGTCCCACCCAATTTTTTCTATATTCAGAAAGATAGCGTATATTCTGAAGTATTTAGTTTACGTCCTGAACCAAAATAATAGTCACTGCTTTTAAGAAAGATTGTATCTTGAGATAATGCCATTCATGTTTAATGTGCAGAATTTTAAAACACACAAAATTAAGTAGGATTTTTGATTTTGTTTATTTTATATATACACACTACTTTAAAAAGATTCAACTGCCTTTATGAATACTTTACAGATTATTCTTTGAGTGCAAATTATAGAATAATTGATCTGTTGCCAACTAATCATTAAATGAAACACAAACCAAGAAGATTTCTAAATAGTTCTAAAATTGACTATAGAGATCTTGGGAGACAATTGTCTTTTTGAATATTACATGTCCCTTTCTCATGGCATGGTCTGTCAAAGCACCAAGGAGACAAATAATTTCCAGAGTATTCCCCAGATTCCCAGTGCAATAAGCAGCATAAAAGTAGATAGCCAGCCACCTACAAGTACTTACAGACAAAATTACCTGCGATGAACTCGGAGGGAAGAGCACAGGTTGCAGGAAGGCAGAGCTTGGAGGCAGCACAGCCAGGCAAGTCGTGTGCATCTGATTTGCTAGCTCACTGTCCTGGGAAATGAGGCTGTTAATAAAGAGACAGTTCAATTTTAGAAACAGGGAGTCCTCTCGTGCTGATGTGCAGCATGCAGTACGTGAAGCAGGGCAGTCAGAGGAATGTTTCCAGTGTCCATCAGTTTCTTCACCAGATCAGCTTGGCAAGAGAAGCTCGTGGACACAAAAAACAGAGGGGCTGCCTGGTTATAAAAAAGAAATGTGCTCTGAGGCTAAGAAAAGTGAAGTCCTTCAGAGACATTTCCATCCAGAAAGGGGGATCTGAGGAAGAGTTGGGCCTGCCTACCTTCCGAGTGAGACATTGTCTTGTCTCACATTAACATTTTTCTCCCTGAGTGTAGTGCTCTGGTCCTATGAATAAGTCATATTTTGCTTGGGAGAAGCCTTTCTCAGTCACTACGTTTACCTTCCTTGGGCCCAGCTGCTGAAGGGCAGTCTCTGGCAAACATCAGATCCAGTCGGACCTGCTGCAGAGTGGTGGCTGAGTGCCGGTGGAGCCGGGGCCGTGGGTGGGAGAACGCCGCCGCGTCTCCACCTGGGGAAAGAGGGAGGGATGGAGGGCACAGCCTGCCGTGGAAAGGGTGGGTGTGGGACAGACCAGCGAGGCGTCGCAGGGGCAGTTTAGCTCACAGGTATGGAAATATCTGCTCTTGCACACTGCGCTCCTCTGAAGCCAGGGTAAGTAGGCAGTGGTCATCCTGAAGGAAAAAAAAAGAAAAAAGCTCCAGATATGTAAGCCAGACCAGAACAACTAACCATTCTGTAATGCGCATACACTAGTTCTCAGCTGATAACCATAGTAAACAGGACAGCAAGTGTTTAGATAGTCCTGGCCTCTTTCTTCAACATTATGCTATAAATTAGATTTCCAAGGAAAGGAGCTTTTCAAGTAGCACACCACTTCCTTGTTTAATCTTAATATTAAAATTAGCCATAGAAATTTGAATTGTGTCAAAACTTACTCCAACTTCCATCCTTGAATGAAAAAGGAAGATTAAGTTTTATTGCTGTTTAAACATCGTGAACGAAACGGCTACCAAAGATGTTCAAAGATCCATGGTCAAATAAGACATTTAAAGAGCAAGTCCCAGTAGGTGCTTTAATTAATGTACATGTCTTGACCCACTGAAGTAAGCTTTCCATTTGCATGAGTGAAAAAGACATCACTCAGTCAATTTGCCATGCAATTTCCTGGTCTAGGGCTAGACCGAGAACTGGTCTAGGGCTATTCAACCTGGTTACCTTAGCAGATTTGCATTCAGTAGGTCTTGTCCCATTGGAGCAACAGATGAAGATTTACCATGGAGAAGCCAGTTTAGGAAGCGTCCCAGTCTCCTCCACCACCACTCCCCACTTGCCCCTCCTTGCTCCCCCGTCTCTTAACAGCTTCATAGCACATACGCCCACATCACTTCCCTGAAAAGCCCCTTCCAAATAAATCTGGCATGTATTCAGTCCTGAATGGAAAGGCAGGCCACCAGTTATTGGTTATCACTGGACAAAATATTTTTTTTTAAATTATTTGTTTTCAGGAAAAAAAAGCACCCCCTGTAGCCACAAGAAACAGTCTCTGCACTTGCTTGTCTTTCTTTTCTAAGGCTGGAAGCTGAAAAAGGTTATCTGTCTGCTTTCGGAGACTCCCACAGCATGTGTGTGTGCTTTTGTGTTCATGTCCAAAAGATCTCACAATTTTCTCTCCACCTTATCATTAGCCCGCGACTTCTAATCATTCTGTCTTCCTCTGAGCTCACAAACACAGTGAATCAGTGATTTAATTTCAAGATGGAGCCTCCTATTTCTGAAAGGTTTGCTCAGAAAACAGCTCATATTATGTTGCTTTTTTGTTTAACTTTCCAGTAACTTCCTCTTAAGGAAGATCTTATGTTCCCTTACTATTCAGTCACAAGGACACATAACGATGTATTACTATCTTTAGAATATTACGTCTCAGCTACACATTGGTTTAATGACACATACATAATTGCTCTCAGTCAGGATCATCAACCGCTACAGTCTCAGAACTATTACAAATTCGTTTGTTACTCACATGAAATCAGAGAAGCAAAATACATACTCTGGGTTTCAGGGATGGTGTGAATATAGGTATAGTCCTTGGGGCTGGGCAAGAAAGCCCCAAGTATGATTCTGTTTGGGCCACACACAGAGGGTGCATCGATTTTCCAACATGGCACTGGAAAGTAGTCCCAGCTGAGCTTGAAATTGTGGCCTAAGCCGTAAAAGAAAGAACGAGCGTCTTAAATATCTTTTACAATATTTAATTAACTCAAATAAATGAGTTAAATACATCATATAGGGGAAATATCACCTTCATACATAAGGTGAGTTTCTTCAGCTTGCATTACAATAACATTTGTGATTTCATGTGAATTACTGGTGTAACAGAAAAAAATGTGCCAGACAATTTATAAAACATAAAGCAGATAAAATCTTTATGTTAGCTTTTAAGTAAAAACACGTGATCCCAGCAGTACTGTTGATGTTAACAGAGTCAAGTTTATGAACAACAAAGGACAGAATGAGTAAAATAGGTTTATGGCATGAATCACGCCGCTGAGTTAACACTAAGAGGAAGCAGAAATGATATATTTGTCACCGTAATGTGCACTTCATGACTCACCCAAATGTAAAAAAATAAAGTATGTGAATGATTAGGCAAGGAAGATAGGTGTTAAGGAGGGAGGGACAATGGAAAATATTATTAAGCTTATAAAAACAACTTGACCTATTCATTAATTTGAAGATAATCTGTTGCTTTTCCAATTATCCTAAAAATAAACAGATTTTTTTTCTGTATGAAAGACAATTCCAACAATTTGGATGACAGTCAAATATGTTTGAATGACAGGCTGCATAAAATGATTTAAGGCTTTATTTGGCACATGCTTTTCATGTGAATCAGCGGGCTTATTTTTCTTATGATTCCTTACCTCCATGCTTGTAGGGCCATAAATCCAATCTTTAGTGTTCAGAAACTGGATGAAGAGTGGCAGCTGTAACATCTAAAGCATGAAGCCAAACCTGTAGCGTAGAAATTTTTTCTACCAGATCATTTTGGGGATTACAGTCTCTGTTGATTTGGATTCTGTTGAAACTTTGTTTTATGTATCACATACAAATTGCCAACTTAAAAAGGACAATTGCATGGAAAACATGCAACAGTAGATAGTTGTTTGGTACTGCCAACTCTAAATTAGTTTTTTTTTCTGTTTAGAGCTGGAATTGTGGTTTTCACTGTCTCCCTATTTCAAACTCCCTTTGGCTTCCTCCAGTCTGCATGGGGTAGGACAATTAAAGATCTGTCTGATCAAATGTAATTATCTCAAATGGGGCTATCAGCTGTTGAGCTAGTTATCTGGGCTACCCTTCTAGTCAGTGGAAAGAAAGAGGGTCTTCCCAGATTCAAGTAGTTTCATCCAAAGGTAGGAATCTAAAATGCATGAGATGAATCATGTCTCCATGCACCTATTTTTTTCCGCTGTAAGGCAGGATGACGGCAGGCTGGCTCAGGGGTTCACGTCTGAAGTCAGGAGAGATGAGTTCCACCCTGAAAGTCTGATCTGAGACTGCGTAACTGGGGAAAAGGTACAGAGGGGGGACACAGTAAACACATCTCATGGTTACAGGCAATATGCGTGGATTTGGCAGGTCTAATTCACTTATCTGTTTCTTCCAACGTTTAAAAAACAAAGATAAAGGAAATGCAAAGGAAGAGATATATGAGAGGTAGGCTGGGAGAGAAGGTGATGAGGGACAGAAGATGTAAGGGAAGATATGTGGCTGTTATCATACAGGGGCTGATATTTTCCTGGGGTCTTGTCACCCCAGTCACTTCAACGGATGTGCACAGGCCTGGCTGAGGGAATCATATTGCGAAGTGTGG
This sequence comes from Fregata magnificens, assembly GCA_013389945.1. Lineage (NCBI taxonomy): Eukaryota > Metazoa > Chordata > Aves > Suliformes > Fregatidae > Fregata > Fregata magnificens. The sequence continues at coordinate 52,844 of WAAD01027098.1, read as the reverse complement.
ATAAAGCAAAGTTGAATGAATCCATGCAGACAAGATCAGAGCTTCTCTGAACCAAAATTGCAAGTCTCGCTTTTAGCGATTCTCTCTTGCACACCTCTACTTACTTACGGAGCCGGAGAATGGTAAAACTGAAGCTCCCAGGGCCAGTGCTGGAAGAAATCTTTCTGATTTCTTCATGACCAAGAGGAACCAGAAATCACTTCCAAATATAGAAACCTGATTTTGGGAGATTTCTAAAGCAATAACACCAAGATGCATGTCTTGGAAATGTTTCTGTCACTAGCTTGGAGATGCTTGCCGTAAGGTTTCCGAATGGATTTTCAGGATACTTCTCTTTCTTGCACTTAGCTAGGACAATAGGCAGAACTGGGTGAAAATGTAGTGACTTTGCTTTTTCAAAATAGCTTAATTGGCATGGAAATAAATATCTTCTCTGTGCATCACCTTGCATATTGATGTACGTAAGCAATAATCAAGAACGCATTAAAGCAGAGCTTCCATCTCCTTTGTAAATGATGAGGTCTGTTTATGCTTATATTGTCTTAAGTTGACATGCTTAGAAATTTCCAGCCTGCTGGTGAATTCAACAGACCACAAATCCTTTTATAATCCAGATATAATCTGGATTATGTCATCTGGATTAGGTAGAAATTTACCACAAAAAAATGAACCTAGATGCATTCTGCAATGCTAATCATGCAGAATAACACCGTGTCATTAGAACATTTCCACTGCATTTTCAAGGATTAGTATTTGCATGAATAATGGTAGGAGAATAGGGCCAAGAATAAATGCAATTTTTAATAAGCAGCAATCTGGGATCTCTTTATCTAAAAACCTTACCTGGATAATACAAAAAAAGTCACAATCCTGGGATATTAGGCATGTAAATATTCAAATTGCATTGCTTTTGTAAACATTAAACTCTCCTATGTATTTCAGTTTTTTAAAAATTTAATTGAAGACAGAAATGGCAACACCTTAGGTCATGAGACCAACGAAATACGTCATACATAAAGTTTCACTTGAGAGATCTAATTAGTATAAACCACTGATGAACTCAGCTGAAAACCTTTTATACACTGCTGGGTTCTCCATTTAATATCACAATATTTGTACCATGTACTGACTTTTGTTCACTAAAGTGAGAATAATTAATCATTCCAGAGAAAAAATATTAATTACGTGCAGTCAGATTAACAAACCAGTAGGGAATAGGGATGAGCTAGACAGAAGTACTTTCTATGCTTCTTTTAGGAAAATACTTACTAAGCAGTAGTGCTAGCAGGAATGGTAATTACTCTGTTAATTCTCTGGACTGAGAGCTAGGGGACTGAGTTTAGTTCTGGGCTGTGTCCCAGACATCACATGTAATCTTGTGCAAATCTTTTCAAAAGTGGCCTTTCATTCCTAATTCCTTGATTTCTGAGTAGCTGGCCTGAATTGCAGATCTGCTAGGTGCATACAGATCCTGTTGACTGTAATTGAAACAACAAGTGCATAGCAGTCTTGAAAATGAGATTCCAAGACATGTCAATTTGGTTAATCAGAAGTTAAACAACTCAAAGCTAATGATTGCTTGGAAATGTGGTCTTAGTGATGCTGCCTCAGTTTCTTCTTTTGCAAAATGGACATAACATTTTCCATTAATTACTTAACAAGAAGCCTTTCATAAAATGACTTCATCCTATATATTTTAATGGAAATATATCAGCTAAAAGCATGGATCAGGAGTGACTTATAAACATTTTAGATATGCAATTGCACATTGATTGCTGCATATGGAAACTTATTCCTTCCAGATTTTGGTAATGAAAAGAAAGTATGCGTGAAAAATGACTGTGGGGCTCCACTAAATCATTTACCCACAGTGTTTGAATACTGTTTCCCATAAAGGAGCAGAAACATTGTCAGTCGTGTGACTACAGCACTGAGGAAGGTGAAAGATAGCATCTTTGGAATGAAACTGGAGAAATATGACTCATCCTTTTTTGTCGCTTGCCAAGCTTACCTTGACATTTATTTCTTTGCTGGAGTGCAGAACATGTTTACAGAAGTTTACGCCATGCAAATGCATCTGGATTTCCTCCGAACTGTCAGCAGCTTGCACAACGAGAAGTGAGATTCAGTTTACCGCCTCATGGAATATTCTTTGTTCGTGATGGTAAATTAAATGGTAATGTGGGTCTGAATGTTGACAGCGTACATGGGCAGCCTCATATTTTGGAAACTTCATATCCCAGTCAGAACTCCATAACCTTCCCCTGTCTTTAGAGGATGAAAACAAAACTTAGATGTGAGCTGGCTCAGACTTATCTGGGTAGGAGCTTTGCATCTTAGGCCATGTTTCCAAATGACAAACACTGCAGAATTCCTGCAAAGTTTGTGGCTGTTTAACATGGTTTATAGGGTCTGCATGAGAAGAGTTGAAACCATGTATTCCTGATCCGTTTCAATGCAAAGCAAAATGCATTTGTTTAAGTAAAACATTAGTGATTTACTCTGTACAAGGAATACACACGCAGTTAGGGACCACCTCTTTGGTGAGGGAGGGTAATTTTCTTAATTTCTCTTTTACTGGAGTGGATATGACAGTACAAGCAAACCAAAACTTAGTTTAGTTTCATATGGTAATGTACTGATATAAGCATAACCAGCTTTTGCATGGTTTATGCCTTCTGAACACATGTTCCTAAAGGTTTTACATTTGTAACTGGGCAAACATCTTAAATGTAGTTAGATTCGTGCAGTTTTACAGTCTAGACAAACTGTCTTGGTGCCATACAAATGAAGGCAATTCTGTTTACCTTCATAGGCATTAAATGCAATTGTTGTGCAGTCACAAAGCAGTCAGCAGCGCAAAACTAAGGAAGAGAGCCCATAGTCTGAAGGATCCAGAGCTGTAAACTGCATTCCTATTTAGACATTTACCAGTATTTGCAGGGGTTTTTTTTACTTCCTCATCAAGTATTTTTGTCTTGTAATCACATTGTCAAACGAAAACCTTTTATATTATTGCATGTGTTATAGAAGAAATAGCATAGGTAATATTTCTGTCATTTAAGCAGAATATGGTTCTCATGGAGAAGCATCTAGGCATTAAGCAACATACTTTGCATAATAACATTTACTTGTTACTATGTTATGATGACATAACAGAAGAAGTAACCCAATTTTTTCCACAGACTCTGTAATACTTAGAGAAATTATTTACTCCTGCCTACTTCACATTTATAAAATGAAAGAGAGGAAAAAGTAAGAATTGTATTATTGCAAGAGCAATCTTCAGTGACAGCAGCATCACAGGCATACTATATCATCACTTGTGTAATTAGTTTAACGAAATTTGAAGCTGCTATAATATATAATTTAACTGAGCCAGATAATTGTAGCCTGGATTGAATCTCCTGTTATTTTGTTGTGTTTGGTAAAGATGATTATATATGTTTAAGTTCTCTATTTTGTATACATCTGTTTGATTTTAATGTTGTATATAATTGACTACATAAGTTGCTCTCTATTTAGTGCTTTTGCTGCATGGCCATAAGCCGAACTACCCAAATAAGTAAACAAATGAGCCCAGAGGGTTGCGTGAATATGTGACACCTGACAGTCCTCAGGGACCCATACTCCAAATGGGATATGTTTTTTCGTCTGTGAGGAGTGGTGCCAGGCTTCTTGATTTTGAACAGCACCACCCTCTTTGAAGAAAATTATATGCATAATTTGGGTTAATTTTTTAATATTTATCCAATGTTTCAACTTTGAGAAAGTTAATGGAGAATGATAAAGAGCTACTTTAAGGTGTATCACTTCTTTAGAGTAGTACCAAATAGTTTTTAGGTAAAGTTTGCTCCTATCTCTTTCTATGCTAATCTTCACCAGGAATGTATAGACTAATTCAGATTTTTGTGTGTGAGATCCTTCTCTCGCTTTCAGCCAGGTGATCAGAAGAGCTGTACTGCTGGGGAACCAAACCGATTAAGGACTAATTCTCATTTACATCTCCTTCTGCTAGTCAGGATCAAACTTCTGCTATGAGCTATGAACATGCTCGCTTAATGGAGCCGAAGAGAGTCATATCTCCTCAGACCATTGCTTGTAACCACCAATTTCCCAGAGACTTTAAGTGCAACTTCGGGAATAGTATCTGACCTGAATATTCTCTGACCTCTGTACGCTTTCAATATGTCCTCTACAAACACAGCAACTGCAGGAACTTACTGATGTACAACGTGGTACTGATGTTTCCTTGTATTTTGGGAGTCTTGTGCCCTCATGCCATTTATTTCATTAACCAGCAGAGGACTAAGAGCTAGTTTTGATCCCTGCATGATTAGACCAGCTGAAACTTTCCCACTATGAATCAGAACAAACCTCAAGACCTCACTTCTCTGACCTGAGTGTGCTGTCACCAAACATGCCTCCAACGTTGGCTCAAGAACTTACATCTTCAATAATGTCCATTTTTCTTTTGTTCAAGATTTGACCTAGCAGACACCGAAAAGCTAATGCCCATTTCTGAAGGCATGAGTGCAATGACAGGAACAGCGTAGATAAATCCACCTTTTGGCATTTTCATTAGCCATGCTGAAGCCCTATTTTTAGGTTCCCTGTAATCTAAGTAAGTGGAGGGTCCTGACTTAGGATGTCACCTTAGAGGCCATTTCCAGGCTAGAAACACTTTTCATCTGGCTAGGACAATCACAAAAAACAAGGATTCCCCTCTGTACTCTGCATACCCGTTACAGAATTGCCTTTTCCCAGCATTTAGCAGCAGAACCTTTCTTTAAAGGTGTCATCAGCTCTCAGCACTGCCACTGTCCCTGGCACAGGTCACCATGCCGTCAACCTGGGCAGCTTTACTCTGTCCCCCAACACCGTCCACTTCGGGCATCAGAGAGCAGCTAATAGACATCATCTCTTCAGCAGACCCCCATCTCCTCCCTTGGTTCAAGTGGATTATTTCACTCAAAGTGATAAAAAAGCCATTGGTCTGCCCCAGATGATAAACTATATGTAAAAAAGAGTTAATACTTGTGAGATGGTTTAAGGTCTTAGTCAGGAACAATCTACTTTGGAAAACCGTAAGAATCTACTCAGAGCAGATGCAGCAGGTTTCTCTGGCCAGATGTGGACTAGGGATCAGGTTATGACTGCTGGCTAATTGTAAGAATCAGCCTCTTCTGGGGAGTGAAAAAACTCCATCTTAACTTCCAAGTTTCTCTTTAACAAGAAGCCTAAAGGGACTTCAAATTGAGACGATGGTATCACTTAAAAGAAACTCAGGTGAAACACTCCAAAGAAGCAGACTGGCTAGAAACTAAGCCACCAGAGTCCTACAAGGTTAACAGCAATATGTTGTTAAAACAGTTGCTATGAAATATTTTCAGTATGGGAGATGATATTAAATACTAAAATATATACAGTCACTCCTAACATACGTCATGTAAGCCTAAATAATTACAAATGCATGGTGAGCAATCAATGTACTAGAGCTCCAGATTACTAAACTCAGATTTCTCTATGAATGCCTGGACTGAATCTGCGGTAAACCACCTCTACAGCATTCCTTATGTCTATTGCAGTTCTAGATCAGATAATTATATCAAAGCCTTATTATTCTGGTAGTTGAATAACATCTGCTCACTTGCCACAACAAACAAGCTATACGATAACAATGTAATTTCTTTTGAGATCGCTTAGTTGGTGCCTCCCTTGGGACCAGAAATCTGCATATAAAACTTTATAATTTCTTGCTAGAAGGAAAATGTTGAGAGGGGTGTTTATTAGATTCCTATTATCCATTCAATTGATTCATTCTTAGAAGTTAATAGAGGGCCATATCAGTCTGTATTTACACACCACACATGACCTGTATTATTCCACAAATAGTCTCATTGAAGTGACTGACACGCTTGCGATATGGAAAGCCTTGTTATGAGGAGGGCTGTTACAATACACGGTCCAGCTCTTGTCTTCTCCGTTGCTAAGAAAACTCTAATCAAAGGAGAATCATTGCAGTTGCTTTGGGGTGAAAAGAAACAGAAAGTCAAATGAAAATTTCCAGTTGTACTGTGGATTTGAAGATTGGGCTGTATTTCACAGATCTCCTAAGTACTCACTTGCCAATAAAGCTGTGACCTACAGATGCTTTACCGATTTTTAGGTTTGGGTCTATGAAGGTAGATAGGGTCTAGAATGGTAAATGAGGTTCCATTGCAGCACGTAATTCTTGCTTTATCACTGGTACAAGACATATACACATTTTAAAAATAAAAAGAACAGTATTTATTATTATATTTTAAAGTTTTCTATTTGATAATATTTATTGTATGTAGCAGTATTCATTCTTTATGCAGTGAAAAGAGCTGCTGATGGGACTCATCACCTCCCTCTTTAAATGCTGTCATGGCATCTATCTGTCTAAAATTCTAGTGGTGTACAGAAAATTTGATCCAAATGCAAGCACATGAAACAGATGTAGGAAAAATTAATTTAAAATCTAGGCCATAGCCATTCCGTACCTTTTGTGTACCAAAAGCATTGAAAACAATGGTGTCTTGATGAAATCCTCTCACTTTTAGTATATAATAGCAACTACTTTTTCTTTCTAAACTGTCACATGGCTTAATATCTATCATTAATTGTCTCCTACAATCCATCGACCTTACCGATATAACAGAGTAAGAATATACTCTGTCAGTTCTTGGCTTTAGTCAAGGCAGAGATAAATAACATCAGTAGCGTTGTCATTCCACTGAGGTAAACAGCACACAAAGATGTTACATTTTCACAAATTTATCCTAAATCAATATCATAATGACCTACAACGCCTTTGCAGTTCCCAAGCTGAGCAAGGTTGAGCTAAGTCTGTACTTGACTGGGAATCCTCCAAGAAAAATATACAGTGCCATGGAAAGCAGTGTCGGTGTATATTGGACCCTTCCTTCTGACTCATTATGAAACACATTCCGCAGCCAGTTGCTACGAGGCAGTGTGCAGTTCAAGATGTCTCTTCTAATGGACCTGCTATGTATTTTCTACTCTAAATTTTTGTGTAGCCTGTTATCCACTTTCCAGCTATTATCCCAGAACTGGGAGAGCAAAGTAATGCCTAGTTAGGAAATGTACTGTTTTAACTATGACTGTAGGCATCATGAAGTCTTAAAAGATGTAGATGCAGATATAATCCCGGAGAGAACACAGGATCAGGCAGTTTTATCCCATCTAACAGCAATTATTAGGAATTCCATGAAACTTGCCATATCCTCTGTGTGTTACATGATCACGTGTGATGATACCAGAATAAAACTTAAGCTTTAAGACTCTCTAGTCCCCTGAAAACAGAAACCCTCTGCTGCTGTTGAATTTTATGCTGGTGGAAGCCATTCGTGTAATTGAAGCCTATGGTGTTTCCATTCAAAACACAGACTGAGGAATCCAGATCTAAACCTATCCTAGTGTAGCCAGTGTAATGCACCTAATTCTTTGGATTAACTGGTTCACAGCCTGTTGAATTTAATGGCAGTCTCTCCATTGACGTCAGGGAGTTCTGGGCTGCACTAGTCTTTGGAGACTTGTTTGCTAATAAGCCCGTAGGGAGTAAGTGCATGCTTGCCAGCAGCTCACCTCAGCAAGAGTCTAACTTCTCTGAAAAGAAAAAAGAAGTAATCCTAGCACAGACTCCCTAAAAAGGGATTTTGTATAGAACATTAAGGGAATATCGTTTACCTTTTCATAAATGAAAGCTTTAAGATTCAGTCAGCTGTGTCTTCTTTAATAACTTTTCTTAGCAAGTATTTATGAGAACGGTAGGAACACGAATACACTGTAATTCAGATAATGGGCCATTGCTTGATAAGGTTTAAAGATATTTTTCACGACCTAGTAGCCAAAGAAATTATAGGCAAATGTACCTTCGGGAAATTAAATTTTGCCGTATTGCACAGTTTCAGATAACGGAAGATGAGCAGCTGAATTTATGTCATCTATTTTTTCATGATTATTTGTATGGAAACTAGTCTACTAACCATGATTAGCTCTCCATCAGCACACGGCCTCTTCCTTTAAATAAACTGTTCAATGTCAGAAAAGTGAAACACATCAAATAACGTTCTGGCAAGACTCTTTCTCCATTACATCATTAAAATTTTATATTCAGATGAAACTTTTTGTTGAAAATATCTGTGTGTGCTGATGTATCTTGATTTTTGAATAAGTGACAAAATCAGCTCTTACATCACTCTCCGGGGTGGGTTTGTCCTTAGGAAAACAGGACAAAACAAGTGGAGCTGGTACATGCTGTGAGTGAGACTCTCACACCCGTGTGCCGTGCGGCACCGTGCTCCTTCCAGGAGTGCCATCCCGCTGGAGCCAGTGAGAGACCCATCTGGGAGGAGGGGTCAGCACCCAGGCCAGACAAAGCAGTAACACAAAAAAAAATCATTCATACACATTTGTGGCGGGTTGTTTTGTTCATATGCATTAGGTACACATACCCTTACAGCAAAGGAAGGCTATCGTTTAAAATGATTCCTGTGTATCCGTGGAAGAGAGAACCAAGTCTGATGGTGAGGAAAGACCTTTTCCAGAGAGCACTGCCATGAGCCCTGGCAAGGGATCTTCTTTATGGCAAGGGCGCTAGGCCAGGGTATATATTACGTCACACGTGAGATTCTCTGATTTTGAGTCAGCTCATTCAAACAGAAATAAGTCAGAGCACTGTGCAGCAATAATTGCTAGCTGAGGCACTAATTGGAACAAATTGCCCTTAGGAGGGAAATTAAAAACAAAAGGATACAGCTTCCCATGATCTTTGCACTGCTGAATCCATTTACAGCAGCGAGTTCTCCGCCACCGTGGGCAGGGGCAGCGGTGGGCTCTGAACCAGAGCTGAAATCTAGTGCTGTCAGCAGGTGCCACGAGGCCACTCTTCAGGAGGGAGAGAATAAGACAGGCTTAAAGACTTGTATTGTTTCTAGGATTATGTGGCTGGAGAGAAAAAATTAAACCTTTAACTTTCTCATTCAGTATAGAGATGATAAACAACGTGCCATAATAATAGGACCTTTCCTGTGCAAGGAACATACTGTACTAAAGCAAGAAACATTGTTTGGTTTCTTATGTTTCCTGGAGCAACCTCTAAAAAATATTTTTGCATGTTCTACTCGTACCATTTCCCACTCCTATGGGATGATGATCACTAAGACCAACAAATTGCATCTTCTTCTGGCACGGTCCTAAGGTTCAGAAGTGCACAGGGTCTTGTGAGCCTAAACTGTTCTCTGGGAACTCTAGGCGTATTCAGCCTGCTACATTTCCATTTCAGTCTTTTTCAAAATGTATTTGAATAATCTCACTGGGAGATTTTCTCCACTGGATTGCCTGTGGACAATACACACTGTGCCATTCTACTTTTCTGGGAATTAAATCATTTTTTATGGCTCATTTTCCAGGTTCTTTCTTGAATGTATGCAAGCTTGTAAAGACACTAGATAACTTAGCTGATGCTGAGCTCCATAATACTGTACATATGCAGCAATAGGTCCCATCCTAGTTTGTTTATCCTACCCTGAACAGCAAAGACTCAGCTACTGAAGTCAGTCTGGTAGCATCTGAAAGAGTGAGTTCAAGTAGCAGCAGTCAGGGACAGTGTATTTGAACTGTAAAGCACATCCAGACTGATGGATCCACTGGTTTGGGAATTTATGGATCTTTTCCCTGGGAGGCTGAAGGGTGCTCCTGTTTTTAGAGAGGCTATATAAAGCAACGCTTCAACACTCCTCCGAAGTTAGAAGTTAATATATTCTGGTTTTTTCTGATGGCTCAGTATAGAGCTGTAGGACTGAAAACCTCCTTAAATATCTATATCCCTCTCCCAAGATAGGATCAGCTCTATGTATGTCACTTCCCACTGATGTTTGTCCAACCATTTCTAAAAGGCTTTCTATTATAACAATACTACAACATCCCTAGTAATCCATTCTAGTCCTCTATTCATGTCTGAAATTTTTCTAATTATTTTTCTAATAATTTTTTTCAGGTATTTTTCTAATATCTAACCGGAATTTTTCTTGTTGACTACCTCTTTTCTTATGCATTGGATTTATCTCCTCTTTAGCAACTTTTTAATGTACTGAAGACTGTTACCATCAGCTTCTTACACGTTCTTAGCTTAACAGTATCAACAGATTCAGTTTTCCCCCTAGACTATGATCTTTTGGAAATCTGAAAAGATTTTGTTGCTGTAATTCCCATTCTCTGAGGGTACAAAAACTAAACACAGAGTCAACACGCTGAACGCAGAGCTCTAGCTGAGGCCGTGCCTGTGCTGAGCAGAACACAGCCATAGGTTTTATTTTGTGTTTATACATCTCAGTTTGCTATTTTCCTTTTTTCTGTAATAGCCAGGCACTGTTCAGTCTCTAACTGAACATCATTTCTAGTTCTTTTCCTAGGAAATTGCTACCTAAGCAGTTGTTCACCATTCACAAAAATATAAATTGGTAAATAATCAACGGCTGCAATGGCTCCAGCGTGGATGGGGGCAAGAAGCCATAGGCTTTGATGTCTCATTCCTGAACCGCACAAATGGGAAAAGACAAGAATTAGAATCAAGTGAATAGGCATGTGGGCAAATATAACAACTTTTTTTCAGAGGGAATTTATACCTCAGAAGTCTTTTAGCATTCTCTGAAGGCCTCACTCAATGTGTGTCCAGGAGGGGCTCTAATTTGTTACAAAAGGTATTAACAACGCTCCTCACAAAAAAACTCTTAAATAAACTAAACTCTCTATTCCCATATGTTAATAATGGGTTAAAAGATAGGAAACAGTCATTAGAAATGAATGTCCAGGTTTTACAACAGAGTTCACTAATGGTTTTCCACAGGGATCTGTGCTAGGACTTCTGTTGTGGAATATATTTATATATGACCTTGAAAAGGGAAGAGAATAAGGTGACAAAGTTTTCTGACTAAAGTTATTCAGGGTAGTAAAAGAAAAACTGTCTGCAGGAGTTGCAGACGATCTAATGATACTGCGTTTTTGCACAATAAAATGGTAGATGATGTTAATAAATGCAAAATGATGCACAGGAGGAAACCCAGACAGTTTATATGCACAATGACTCAATATTATGGCCTAGTAATCTCTAGGGATCTTGGAGTTATATTAGATCGTTCTATGAAAACATGAGCTCAGTGGCAGTCAAGCAAATGAGTGCAAAAAAGCAAATTGAGGAAAGCAAGCCAAAAACAAACCAAGAAAATGCTGTTATGCTATAGTTTAAACTCATAGTATCCTATAGTATACCTCTTGAATCATCCCTTTCTTCTACCTCAGGAAGAATATTTTAGAACTGGAACAGTTACATGCTGACTAAAAAGAGAGAGGAAATGTACGGCTTGGTTTCCACACAAGAAGAGATCAAAGAGTTGGATTTGAAAAAAGATGCTGGGGGTGAATACAATAATCTATATAATCATGAGTGGTGTGGAGAAGGTGAGCAGAAATTCATCATTCATCATAATGCAAGAAATAGCGGGGACTCAAATCATGAGACAGAAAGAAGACAAAGGGAAATACTTTTTCACACAATCTACAACAAGATGTTGTTGGTGCCAAAAGATTAGGTGGGTTTAAATACAATTAGATGCATTTCTGGAAGAAAGAAATCACTAAGGAAGATGAGATAAAGATATCACCTCTTGCTCATGTAATCCCTGAGCCATGGAGTGCTGGGAAAATTAAGAATATACCAAGGACACATCATTATATGTTTGCCCTGGTTTTATATTCTTCCATAAACAACTACTTTGGCCATTGTCAGAGACAGAATACTGGGCTAAGTGGAATCTTTGGTCTGACCCAACCTCGTTACTCCTCTTCTCGTATGTTCTTCTGATGAATTTATTTTCTGCTTCACTGACTCAGTCTTCAGTCTGCAGGGCCCATTACCTTGTTATAAAGGAAATTAGATAGACAAATTATTCTTGACAATTCCTCAGGGGCTGCTACTCCTTACTCCTTGCTTTGCTATCCTCTCAGGATGCATGGAGACAGACTGGGATATCTCTTATTTGGGCTTGCTTTTACCAAAACCTCATTTTTTCCTATGGCAAAAGCAAAATTCAATTTCACTTTAGATATGTAGGTTACGGCAATATGGACTATTCTATACTTCCTCTAATTTTTATTTTCAAGCCAGAAGACTTTTCTTTGCAATAATTATTTTTTAGCCTCTAGATAAAAAGTGCTAAATTATTGCTTAAATAATAGTTGTTAAATTCAGTAAAGATAGATATGAGGCCTTAGCATTTAGTGTCCCGGTTAGGTTGCCTACCTGAAAATTATGGTGTATGAGTTACATTGGAACCTAAATAATATCACTGAAAAGCAATATGAACAGTGTCTTTATATGTTAATCACCAGAGTGAGGAACTGAATGTTGTTTGATCATCATCATAATCACATTTGTTTCATACTGGCACAATAAAAAATGGAATTCATTGTTCTGCCTCTAATAAATATATTCTTTGTTTTACAAAACCAGGAAGATATTTAGTGGCATCAGCTATGGCTTTTTGTATGTAAAAAAGGATGCTGTAGAAAACTGTTGGAACTCAACAAATTGGTGAAATTGGAAGCATGCACATGATCCACCTCTTAACGGTCTCAGATGCTTTGCATTTGTTCGTTATCCTAGTTGGTTGCAACAGCATGAAATAAGTCATTAACTTTGATCTTGCTGTACCAGAGCAGACTGTGTTTGCTTCAGTAGAGAAAGGAAGTTACTAACGTTGCTACTGCATCTTTTAATTCATCCTTTGACCTCCATTTCGCAGTTCAGTTGCAGCACGCTGAAAAATACTGCTTTCAGCAACTGTCCTAGCAGTTGCAGAATAGGCAAATTGGGAATCTGAAGACGTAGGGTAAACAGTACAAAACAGTCGTGGATTTAGTTCTGACTGAAGGGTGTTGTATGGGGATGCCAAATCCTGCACCGCAAGTACCAATGGTACAACAAATTACTCCATTCACCGGTTACTTCTAACACCGCTTTCTTGCAACTCAATCACTTTCATAGCTCAAATATATTTCTCATTTAAAGACAATGTTAGGTCTTCAAAGTCCTCCCGTTTACTGTTGTTTAGATAGTTACAAGATATTTAGACATCTGTTACTGCTGTTTTAGATGAGGCATCAGTAACATTCTTAATTGGCTGGGTACAATTTGCTAATTTTGTTTCTTTTAATATGGTGATTACACAGCTGCTAACGACACCTTGACTGACAAGGAATTTAAAAAAAGTCATGGTCAATGAGATTTTATTTAAAATTTTTGAATTATTTTTAATTCTCTGAATACCTAGTTAGATGTCTGTGCGGCTTTCTTGACACATTTTCACCAGGTCTAAATGCTGTAGATGATTATACGGCATGACAACATACAGGTGAAACAAATGAAATCATAGGTGGAAATATTATTTTATTCTATCATGTCATGAATTTCTATAAACATAATGTATTCATAAGACTAAGTTAAGGAGTGAGATTCTGAGGTGCTCCCGCAAAAAATAATGATTTTAGGTGATTAACACCCCTTGCCATTTTTTTCCCAGAACTTGAAGTGTTTCTAAACGTCTTGGCTAAGTCAAAATTCAGCAAGTTAGAGGGGTTTGGTATGAGCACTGAACGTTTTCTCCTCAACCTGAATGGCCTCATTCAGATATAGTTCTGTAATAAAGGTGCAAGAGCAAGTGCTGCTCACCCTGTGTGCTGGGCTTGCTCCAGAATTGAACATAGCAAGGCCAAGTCTCTTCAGTGCTCGTTTTCTAGGAGCTCACTCCACCCCTACTGAAGTTGTGGTGCAAATGTGCAGAGGATTCTTTCCTCATTGCTTTGCTGAATATTTTTCTTGTTTTCTCAACACGTACGTGTAAATGTGTGTGGGAGCAGGGGAGAAGGATGGAGGTTGTATGTGCACTTCCTGCATTCACGGTCAAAACAACCACGTTTTCTGAGGCCACCAAAATAGATCAAAGTGGCACTACTCTTCCTCGCTGAGTAGAGTTCTGTCTCAAATCCACCCCTCACTGAGGACAATACATACATTTTTTTACACTTTCTCTACATTGTCTCAGGAGCTTTCTGCAATTCAGAGATGCCCAAGATCCAGCTCTGTGTGTTCACACCACCCTCAGAGGCCTGAGTTTAGCCCGCCGAGCAATCCCACCTGATGCTGCAGCAGTCAGTGCATGTTGGGACCACACTAGCTGTCAACCTCAACCGTCCTTTCCAGTAGTGACCACTGCAATGGCAGACAGGTGCTTGGAGGTGGCTGAGCCAAGCACAGAGCTTCTTTACGTTGCAGAAGAGAACATGCTTGAGTGTAATTTAAAGCACGGGGCATAGGTGATGGTTTCCTTCAAACATAATATATAGGTATCTCCAGGAGCATGCCAGTGAGTGAGCAGTGTGGACCTGTCACTACGCTTAGCCTTTGAACGCAGCCTTAACGCTTTCCTTTTAATAGTATGGCTATGACCACCACTGACTTCGGTGGATCTTAACTGATCCTTGTATTTTTCAACATAGTTATTTTCTCCCTTCTTTCATTGTCGTTTTTTCTATGTATATCTTGCAAAGTTAAATGTGGAACTTGTTTATATCAACATTGTTATTAATAGCTTGTTTGTGCCATTTAGCATATTATCATGACACAAATTATACATTTCTATACAAATACTAAGTTTTGCAGAAAATCACGTAAGTCATCAGGATATCCCTGATTCTGGGATGACCATTTTTCACAGTGCAGCTTAGATAAAATTGAAAAGTTGAAGTCTTTTCATTCTAGAGCAAAAATTGGCTGAAGGGGAAAATAATGGATGTTTGTTCTGTAAGTTAATGATTAAATTTAAAATATTGAATTATAAAGTTAAATATCCTTAGAAGAACTTAATGAATCTCAGATGCTTTTGAAATTGAAAAAAAAGAAACCCCAACATTTGGACTGACCCAGAGCCCTGGTATCAATTCACTGTTGGGACCTTGATTTGCCAGTTCATTTTAACTTGTTTGTTGTTTTAGTTTTACTGAGCTTACCTGAAGGTAGAAATATAGGATATCAAAAGCAGAATTATCATTCTGTTTCTCTTTTGTTTGTGTCTGTTTTCTCTGTTGCTAGACAACCCATTATTTTTCAGTTGATTTCCCATAATTTAGAAAATACCACTATAGTAGATAATATTAGAGAAAGCAAAATAACATACTGTCTCTTTTGTCCTAATAATGGGAAGGTATTTGTCTGGATAAGGTCACAGTTGCTTCTCAGTATAAATTACTCAATTGTTTTCAGCAGGGCTGTTGTGAGCTCCAGGACTTGGCAATCTAATCTAAAGCAGAACTCTCCGTCTTTGAAAGAATGTTTCTGGGGACGATCTTTGCAGGATATAGGGACTGCTAGGTCACCAGGGGCTGGACGGCTTGGGTTTTATTAATACTGTTTATGCTGTTTTTGAAGAGAACAGGGATAATAATAAAACATCATTTTACTGACATTGTTTTCTATGACCATATACTTTTAATTCTTTGTATTGTTTAAGCAGAGAAGAGGCCACTGCCAAAACAAAGGTTGTCTTCACAATAGCACAATACACCAGCTGCAAGCATAGTTTGTGAGATGTTTAATAACAGCCTGGTTTTTATTTAAAAAAAAAAAAGATGTTATTCTATTTATGTTATCCATATGGTAGCAAATATCAGTAAATCTATTAGGTATGCATTCCAATGGTGCATTTTCAATGGAAGTAGGGGGAGAGTGGCTCCCCATTAGTACCACTTGCACATGTGCCTGGTGCAGCTGGAACTGTGTTGCTGTGCACTCACAGGGCAGCTCCATCTTCCCAGATAAAAACAAATTTCATTCCATCTAAGTTTGTATATGCCTTGAATATGGATGGACAAGCCTGTGCGCATGGCTTTGCAAAGAGCTCTCCCTCTGCATAAACGCACTCTCGCAAAGCCAAAGCTGGAGGCCAGTTCAGTCAAGATATGTACCAGTTTAACAACAAATTGTACTCAAGATGTTTTTTTAATTGACGTATCTGTGGACAGTCTAACCCCTACTTTAATCTGGCTTGTATCAGCTAACAAACTCACAACTTTTGTGGGAAAATAAGCCCTGGCCCTACCCAAATCTTGTGCCTGTGCATGGAGTTTATAGAAAACTATGCAGCAGGCTGCATTAGTTACAGTGCAATCAAGGATTTGCTGGGAGGGAAGAAAAGGACTTGCCCTTATGTGAACTGTGCATAAGATGCCTTTAATTCCTTGTGGGGGCTTTTGTGGTGACATAAACTGAGGGAATGTTGGAGACAGAATTACAACATAAATTTATGTAAGTTTTAGGAGCACATTTGAAATTATTAATTAATCAGTTTTTAAATATCCCTTTTATTAGCCAAATGCATGCAACAATTCTAAGATGGGCCAATGCCAATACTGCAAGAATAAATTTAGCATGCACCACTATGCTAATAAACAGTTATCCAAAACACAAGGCAGAAGGAGAGCTGGATTTCAGGGTGGGTTGGTTGTTTGGGGGTTTTTTCAGATTCTCCTCTGGAAAGCTAGCGTAACCTTCTTGGGAGAAAAGAGGGCTTGCTTAGGAGTTTTTTTCCAGAGCAAGCAGTACACATATACAAACCTACACCTGCGAACACACAGAGATATATACCCTACATTGCCTCAGCACCATTACGTCCAGCTGCAGCAGAAGGCGGCCTGTGGAACAGTGTCTCATTGGGCATGTAAGGAAAGCAGGAATATAAATAAATATTTGAATAAATATTCGAAGTCCCACTGCTTAGCACGGATTTTCAAGTAGGTTACTTCCAAAGGCTTGTTACATGTTTGCATTATGATGTTTGACTTTCTTTTCTTGTCTCTGTCTTGAATCATGTTTTGTCTTTTCCCTCTGCCTCAATTTATTTGGTCCTTACATCCCTCCAGCTTGAGGCCTTTTTTGTAAACGTCATAGTAAACTTAAATGTGGGAGCATCAATGGCTTCACTTTATTACGCTTTTGGTGCTCAGCAATACTAATATAAACACTTTTGGTTTTACGTTTTGATCTCAATTGTTTAATCTTCTGTGTGTTTAAATTGGACATCAGCATGGCTGCAATCCTTAGCAGGCAATCCCATTCCTTCACTGAGGATGCCTATTTTGTATAAAACATGTGATGTTAGGAAGGTTTGTTAGCGTATACAATGAGACAGCTAGGATGCCATCTACGGTTTTTGCTGTAGCCAATTATCTTATACAGTAGCTACAACCTGACAAATGTTGTTTAAATGCCTCAAAGTGCATCTTTAGCATGGTGAAAGGCATTTATATATACACAACTCCTGTTATTATCAGTAGGATATACATCTACTGTGTGCTTCACTCTTGGCATGATACACTAACTATGGATTTATAGCTGCAAGAGCAAGGATTTCTGTATAGGTACTGCTGAATATATACGGGGATATCTTTTTTTACCATGTTCCACAGAAGAAAAGTTTGCTAATATCCTGTATATCTTGATGTTGAGCTTCAAGAGCAAAAATGGAATAATGTATAGCTGAAAAGCCTCACCAACACTGAAAGGCTCTGGAAAGCTGCAGCAGCATATAAATAAAGAGCAGCCCACCACTCTGTGCCAGCTACTACTTAGTTGGGAAACTATGCAATGATTAAACAATGAAATTAAACACATAGGACCTGGTACATTTAAATATTTAAATGCCACTTTTCATAACAAATCATACTAATGCATAACTGTGAGTCTGACCTTGCTCTAGGACGGCCTATAACACTGCAAGCAAGACAGCTAACTTTGTGCATTCCTCTACATCTTCAGCTAAGCTCTCACATAAAGGCAGGGCTACCTACATGAGATCTTTATTATGAAACATCTTTGTTCATATATATTTATCACGGATATGACTGTCATTTTTAAGCGAAAGGAGTCTGCTTTCATACAAGCATAAATCTGAAGCAAATCCATTGACCTCAGTAGTGCTACAGGAAAATGTGAATCTGGTTTCTTGATGGCTGTTACTTAGATGCTTCCTCATAGCATTTTAACTACTACTTACATCACCTTGTTGAATAACTCCATAGCTTTCTTCAGTGCAGCTAGCCCCCCCCCTTCATCTGCCATTCCGGTAAACTTCATGGTGGAAGGTCTACTCACATGTCCTTCAGGAAAGAGAGTTACAGATAGGAGGAAATCTCCAGCAGGAGGAAACCTCTGTAGCAGCCGTGTAACAAAGAAAAATATTGCTATGTGTTTCCAACAGAAGATTATACTGCAGAAGGGGAGGGTCTGTAGGAGTCCATTCAGTGGCATACTGAGCAGCAGTTCTCAATTTTTTAGTGATTTTATCTATGTCAGCAAAGAGCTGGTTATAAGATGTTGGCTCCTCCTTGTTTCCATGTCAAAACCGTATTATAAGATGCATGTAAATACATAAAGTGCTTTCCTAAAATTAATTTCCCTTGAAAACAACTGCATGACTGTAACAGTATTGTGCAGTCATTGAGAGGGTAACTTGCTACTCTCTGTTTATGGCATGTCTACAGGGGAAAAAGAAGTGCCTTGTTAACAGCTAAGCTCACTTAATGAACAGGTTAAAACAGCAAGAAAAACAAGGTAACTTGGGATCTAACTCTGGATAATAGCTTGAGTTCAAATCAGCATTTTCCACAGATCTCAACTCCAGGTGCCAAGCAGAGCTAAACCAGACTTGCACTGTCACTGTCTTAGCCAGGGCTTTGTGTAGCAGAAGGGGGTGGGAAACAGCTCAGTCTGGGACTATGCTGCTCTAAAGGTCACTCTCCCTTGCACAGGCAGCCTGCAGCGGTGTGAATTCCTGAGTCAAGATGGTCAGGGAATGTTTTTTAGCTGAAACTACCTTTGAAACCATGTTTAAAAAAAAAAAAACAATAAAAATGGATCATTCTCACAGAAGTCTCTTATCACAGGGACATTTTCTCTTGGAGGGAATTTATCTTGATGATAGAAGGTTTTTAACCAGCTTTAATCCTAAAAACATAGTATTTGTGGAACAGACATGCAATGGCCCTCGGGGATTATTATTGTAGCTCCACCCTGACACCTGCACATCTTCTGTTTGTTCAGGTTTTGCCCCAGGGAAAACATTTGCCCTTACATGCAAACCTAAGAGTTTAAAAGGATTTTCTATCACGGATGTTCTGTCTCACAATTCCAACTCATATTTTTGAAATCTGTCAAAGTATATACTAAGTGTATGCTAAGGCCTACTACTGACACATCCAGCTTCAGCTCCATCATTCATTCTTTTTATGTTATTCTTGTGGGGTGCTTGTGTGTGTGTGCGTATCTAGCCCACCATCCATCCATCCATCCATCCATCCATCCATCCATCCATCCATCCATTCTATCTACCTGTCTGTATCTTTTCCCTTTCATAAAATAAATACATACATAGATTGAACAATCTTTTCACTTTCTGTTCACATCAACATGAAAAAAATCATCCACATAGGTGGGTAATATGGCTTTAGAGATGGTTAAGATAGATAGAAACAATTTTCAATCGTAAATGACTAGTGTGTATTATACAAAATTTCTTTAGGGCCTTTCTATAATATGAAAGGTAAGTTCTTTTTAGCCAGCAATACAAGAAATTTTTTATTCCTTTTGTTTCTTGAAGTCTGTCTGTCTAATCATGTACCAAAACATTGCTCTACCCATTCAACAATTAAGTTATTTTCTGGTTCATTATTTTAAAATAGCAAAGACTTCTTTGCCTTTATCCATATCCACTATAAAATTGATTTCTTCCCTTTGATTAATTCTGGTTTATTTATCCATTTCACCAGTTCTTAACAGTGGACTTAGAGCAACGCGCTACCTTTAACCTTTTAAAAAGCTGTTTTTGTAATGGTATAGAAAAAGAAAGGGCAGACTTAGTCCATAAATAGCAGGACTAAGTACTACATCATGGAGATCACACGATGGCACTGAGGGTGGAGGCAGGGCTGTTGGGCAGCAAGAGCGGTGGGGACGTGTCAGTGCGGCTCAGGCTGTGGCCCTCTTGCCCCTAGGCTGAGAGGTCATGTTCAAATCTCATTTTCTGATGCTGTGGACAGAAGTCTGAACAATTAGTGGCTTCAACTCGCAAACAAGATATTGACCCAGGGTTTCTGGAAGTTGAAGATTTTAGGTCATATTTTGGAAAGAAAAGGGGAATAACCCCAGTGCCTTGGCCAACATCCCGGTCTTCAGCATAACTAGTATCAAAACAGAGTGTGATTAATGCAAAGTGCATAATGGCTGCCACATTTGCCTCTGCAAGCAGAAGGTGTCCTGCAAACCGGCTTTTTGTTCTTTCTTTCTGGTTCTGCTTAAAAGTGACAAACTTTCCTTAACTGCCAGACAAGCATTGTAAAATATGTTAGTGCTCTAATGTTTTACAAGGATTATCTTGACTTATGAATATGTTTTCACTGCCAATTTTAAATTGATGTAATTTAAATACTTTCAGAACATTTCCATTCCTCTTAAAGACAACATTCTGTGGCCTGAACTTACTCTCTTCGAGCTCAACACTGCTGCTCTGATAATCTCTGTAAAGACAGAATGGTACTTACTGTTCAAAGATGGCAATTTTGAGTGAAATAAAAAGCTTTTCTTGTTCCTGTTGCTCTTGAAATTTGATGTAGCTAATGCTGGAGAAGCTTAAGTGGCCAAGTTTAGTTTGATTTTCAGAATTATACTCTCGCCCAAAATATGTGTTTAGAAAATCACTATGTTTTTGCTAACATGTTCTCAAGCACATAGGAGCTCAGACTGTGGCTCAGACAGTTCCCATGCTGATCACATATGCTTCAAACTTAGCACATAGACAAACTACACTAGAGGCAAATGTTACAATAAAAAACTATCCTAAGCAATATAAAAATTCAGGTTTCCAAGTGGTGAAGTTGGACTGCAGTAGCCATTTGGGGCAGTCAGCAGCAGCTGTACAGCTCCTGGCTGGGGAGAGGAATACTCCCTGAGCTACCTACCAGCCTTGCCCTTGCAGGAATTAAATCCCTAAAAAGTAGGAAATGAATCATTAAAATGGCAGAAACTTGCACTCCTAAAATGTAGGAAGTACAGAGGTGAAATACATCCACTTCTGAAACACAGCCATAACTCTGCCCCGAGGGCTACGAGGCCAACACTGCGTGTACGAGCAAGCTGCAGTTGCAGATGTACTTTGGAGAGAAACCATATGAATATTGTAGTAAAGTACTTGTTTTAACACCTTCTCTTTGCTATGGCAGAGCTCAGCTTCTCAGACACAGCAAACAGGAGCTACATATGGTTGGCTTATTTTCAAATACTGGGGGTCATGTCGGCATGAGGACATTTACCCGCCGGGGTTATTTCTGGCACACAGCTGCCAGCATCGCAGTTTGGATAGACTGGGTGAACAGCCAGTGCTTTTGCCTGTGGTGGCCTTCCCCGGGGAACCCTGCAGGGCGATATGACCCAGCATCCCTCACCGCACTGCCTGCTGTGGTGCTGCCCCGGGGGCAGCTTAGCGCTGTGCTGTGAGTCCAAAATCCCTTTTTTAGGTTTGTGATGGGACTTATGGGGAAAAGTTCTTACATACCAGCCTACACGTCCTATAATCTTCTCTTCTCCTGCCTTTTATTTTGCATTTCCTCAGTAACATCCATATTCTTTTTCCTGTCACAGTTCATTCTCTTCATTAATTTGCATAGAAATACAGACGGTATGCAGGTCAATAGATGTTTTGGTATTAGAGTCACAGAGCATCAGTTTGTTTTGTTTTGTTTTGTTTTATTATTATTTGCAGAATTTCAATGATTACTAAAATGGCTGGTTGTAAAGCAGTGAGAATAACTGGAGTGGACAATAAATTAGTTCCTGAATGTTACTGGCATTTAAATAACACCTACACTTGGTAAGGTAAAGCTACAGGGATTGCAAAACAAGTAATGAGAAGTGAGGCTGAACTGTCATATAAGCCTTGACGATGACCAGAAGAGAGGCTATGGAAGACAACTGTCTTGGAGAGTTCGGCCCCAGCCCTCCAACTTGGCATCCACTGAATGATGAGAGCTTTGGTGGAGGAAAAAGAGATGACACTTACACTGCTGAAGACTATTATTTGGTTTTTCAGGAACTATGTGGAAGCTGGAAGATCTAAGGTATTTCATCCAGGACTGCAAAGCTACCAAGTCTGCATGGTATTGTGACCATGGGCAATACAGGGCAAGTAACAGAGGAACACAATGCAATTTGCCTCCCAAACTGTGCTTTAGAGGGAAGTAATATCACAACTTTGCCACCCACAGCTTCCTCTCTACTTTACCAATGAAAGAAAAAGAGCTAATTTGCCAGGGTTGTGAAAATGTTACTGGATCACTGGGGACATATCATTACTGTGAACACAACTGGTTGGGGAGATCCACAATAAGTCTTCAGAACGAAAGGATTTTTTTTAAGCTTTTTGAAAGTCCTACGGGGGGACATCTTCTTAGACTGACACATTCACATTGGTATTGTTGCCAGACTAACAGCTTCCTGAGGAACCATGTATTTTTCCTATTCATCGTGAAGCCACTGGGATGCAAAGGAGGATGTGAGCATAGCTCGAACATTTTGCATTACCATGCAAAATGACTGTTTAATGTGTATTTGTAGACTGATGCTGGAAACGCCTCATAATTAGACTGTGTCTAAGTAAGCCAAAATATTTTTGTTGTGATATTTGAATGTTGCATTTTACACAATATTTGTAAAACAAAAAGGAAAATGTTACCAGAAAAGGGGGTATGGACACAATTACCTCTGCTGATTTTGAACTGCCAGACACAAAGGCAATTATCAGAGCAGATTGTGGAGATGTGCACCTGAAGGAGGCCTTAAGGGCATGCTTTGACGGTATGTCAGAATCAGAGGAATATCTGCTTTGTGCTAATTTGTGTCATTGTAGTTGGCTTGCAATGGACTTTAAATGAACTGCTGACTTTAAATGAATGCCAGTTTTGAAAGCCAAAGTAAATCATGATCTACATAAGAAATCAACAGCAAACAGAGACATTTCTATGAAGATTTAAGCCATGAACAAAGAAGGTTCAAGGTACTGACCATTCTTACATGAATCATAGATTAGAGTATCATTCTCCTTAGTGTACACTGTGGTCAAGTGAAAAGACCTGGTTTGGCCATAATATGTTATCATGTGGCAGAAGATGGCTGTAACCTAGATCATAAAACCATGCGTACAGTACAGTAGCTCCTGGCAAGTGAGTTTTAGGTTCTTCTGTGTCCTAATGCTTTGTAATATACTCTTTTGGTATTTGAAGGGCTGCAAAACACCTTGTATGCTTCCTGAACCACCTTCTGGTTCTTCTGCCCTCCCTTGAAAGGTACTCCCTTCACTTCTTAGCTTCCACACACTCTTGACCAAGTTAGAGATCATGTCCTCTTTTTCTCTATTTCTTCTTTCTTCTGGTTAAGTTTCTATACTTGCTTTTCAAGTATAGCACAGGAAGGCCACTGAGAAGTATCTAATGAGCAAGGAGTAAACTGTAAATGAGAAAACTCTTTAAAGTTTTCCATAAGGATCTTCTTGGAAGCATTTAATTTGCTTTAGATGGCTCATTCACGACAGTTCAGCAAATCCCAGTATAATGAATACATGAAGGATGTGACCAATGGACTGCTGGATGTCAACAGTGATGAGATAACTGACTATACTTGTGATTCTGACTGATATTTGGCTTGTCAGGGTGCCAACGGGTCAGTGGAATAAACTGAAATGGATCAAGGACCTGCTATGAGATATTTCAAGAGTGATAATTCTGCCAGAGTTTCATTGTTATTCCCGGGGTTGTTCTGCAGCCAAGCTTATCACTGAATCTCCTCCACATGGACTGAGGAAGTTCAGGGCTTCTTTCCTGAGAAAGGCAAAGAGCTAGACTTTGAAGGGCATTTTTTTCTTTAGATCTGCACCAAGTCATACCTTTATGCTTCAGAGGTGGAAGTATTGGGAAAGAGGCATTTTAAAAACACACTGGGAATTATAATGGAAGGAAAGGAGGGCTTTAGATGTAGTTGCTGTGACTTTGGGCCATGGAGTTCAAGTCAATAACATGAACAGTCCTAGTTGTAGGATCATAGGCATCATTGGTGAAGGACTGCTTTCACTGAGGATTAATGCAGCATCTAGACATGCACAAATGGAAAAGGATCATGTCAGCCAGTTTTATTTTATCAGCAAACATCTGAGATTTTACCAACCAGACTTCAGATTGCAACATGGAAGTAAATGCCAAACCAGGGGTAGTTCTACTGGTAAAATCATGGTGGCTAGACCTTGCCTACCTATATTCAACAGTAGCCACATCAGACTTGCTAAATGTTAGCAGTCTTCATCATTATTCTGACGACGTCTTGTAAAATATGCCGATCTTTACGCATCACCATAACAGAGAAACTATAGTTACGCATGCAAACAGGCTGCTGACAATCAAATTGACAAGATAACTCTGCTTCTACTGTTTGCAGTCTACAGCCTACAGACTCTGGTACACTAATTCCATCTATCAGGAAACCTGTCTTTATATCTCAGTTTATATAGCCACTGCTCAGGGTCAGCCTTAAGGATCTCCTTCAACAGTGCAACTCAGAGAGAATTTTTTCCCTGTCTTTCTTTAGGTCCCTGAACACCTGAGTGCCAAAGGACTTGTTTATGAAACAAGAAAAGGCAGAGTGTATCTCATGTCCCAGTTCAACAGAGTGGCCAGGCTGGAAGGCATCAGAGGGCTGAGCTGGAAGAGTGATTATGTCTGGCTTTCAGGGTAAATACAAAGTCCACACTAATTATCAGCAAAGACATACCAACATAATAGCAATTCTTGCAACCTTCTCTAATTTGAGTCTTCATCATTCAATAAAGACAGACTTAATGCCACAAACCATCTGGAATAGTTGCTAAAATTTAAATCTGTGGAAGCCAGCTCAAATAATGGCATTTTTTAAAAAATTATTCTTCATCTCTGCTTATTATGAAACAGCAATTGCTGAATCATTTTGAGTCACTATTGCCGTAACTCCATGGAAGCAGTTGAGGCTTCTCTGCACTAATGGCATATACAATATCTCCTCAAAAGTAGTTTCTTTTCAAGTAAATGTTTTTTACCCAAAGAGTTTTTCCTTAACAGACCCCTCTGAAATACAACTCATCTTTGGAATGCTGGAAAGACTTTGTTACACCAAAGACATCAAAAACACTTCTCTAGCTCTTTCTGAAGAGAAACATCCAAATCTCTGCAGTGAGCAAGCACCTCCATGCACTATAGTCTAAAGCAGGATCTTCCTCTCCTGCCAGTTACTATAGTATTAATATTTTAACAGATTTAGGCCACTACCTACCAGAAAAAAGGGGTATTACTCTTATCACACCTCCCTTGAATGCCGCATATATATTATCTAAGGAAAATGTAGACTGTGATTCATTTTACAGCATCCCCAGTGCTTCTGAACACTCCTCAAATTATATTCATTATATGGATGCTGTTTCTAAGTAAACTTTGGCAGTCTGGGTTATCTTCATTTACACCTGATTTTCTAAAACCTCAGAAATTTTACATGCTCTATACTACTAACTTGAATTATTTTAAAATTAACCTTCTTTTGTGTGTCTTCCATTTTATTTTTGTTACTCTTCTTTAGAAGTTCTCAGTAAACTCAATTTCTTTGGTAAAAGCAGAGCTTTTGAGATAATATATTTTTAACCTGAATTTTTGAGCCTCTTCCCAATAGACGTGATAGCTTTCATAAAGCAGTTATCAAATGTTACAGAGGCTGCACAAGGACCAGGTGTTTTTATTATTTACATTAAAATTTTAAAGTGACAAAAAAATAACTATTATTAGTAGCCAAGTTAAGTAACCTCTTTTAAATCATTCATCACTATGGCATTAACACATACTTTTGTTGCCAGACCTCTCTGTTCTGAGCTGGAAGAATCTATTTCAAGTGAGCTGGAGATTAAATGCTCTCATTGTCAGACCGAAAAGTTCATGCCTTGGGACAGCAGCAAATTGTTCTGAAACACTACAAATGTAAGAAGACTAAGGGTGATTTATTAGGACCATATTTAATGAAATACAAGTTTTTAGATTAGCATCATTCACATATTCACAGTAACTTCTGTAATGTCTTATTTGCTTCTAAAAAATGAAAACAAGCATCTATCTTCAGTTCTTTAGAAGAAAACTGAATTCTTCTTCCTGCATGTAAGACCCAGGATAGCTGATTTATATCCACAACACACAAATGAATGTCACATAACAAAATAAAGTGAAAACTGCAATTCTCCAATTGTTTTCTACTGTTCTAAATACAAGCTTTAGCAGGGCTGAAACAGCAAAGTGATTTAGTTCATTGCCCAGGTGTGCATTAATACTACGTGCATTTTAATTAAAGGCAGTGGTCCTGATCCTGCTGAGGATTTGGTCCTTGATTTACAGTGGAGCAGGAACAGTCTCAGTAAGCAGTCTTCAGTACCTAGAAGCTGCACTTCCAGCAGGGTTTTTGTTCACAATAGTAGTGAGGTTTTGAAGTGAATCCTCTGATCATCCCCACTCACTGTGTGTTGGCTGGGTTTGCAGAGTGGGTTTGGTGCATACAAAAGATATTCTTTCTGGGGGAAATGAAACTGTAACTTTCACTCCAAAAGTGCGCTCCAAGCCTAATTAAGGCAGAAGGATTTTGAACCACATGAGTGGTAGGAACCATCCACAATATAAACCTAGAAATAGTTCAAGCATCACAGTAAATCTAATCTAAGGTAAAATGCCCATACAGACAGAATATAAATGTAGGACTCGGTGCCAGCCATTTCCAGCTGCTGATCCACTCCTATTGCATTGAATTACTTGTTGATGTAGATGTGACCATGGTGCTAACATATGGTAGCACGCAGCTGACTACTGAGTATTGAATGGGCAGTCGGGTTCTGTAACATCACACATTTCCAAAACAAAGCACGGGATCAACAGTGAAAGCTGGGGAGATCCAAGAGCTGTAACTAAAGTTGTGAGTGATTACTTCTTACAGGCAGTTGCTCTGCGAGGTAAGTCTCATTTTGGATTCTGCTTCCTTTGCTCATATCAGTTGCATATAGTCAATGAGACTATGCAGGCTGAGATGTAATTGAAAGAGCTTGATTCACTGTCCAGCCATTTACAGGCGTGCAAAGACAATGTAACAGGAATGTTTAAAATTATCCTACCAGAAGCCCAGTCCACTTTGCACTTGCATTTTGTTGGTTTAAATGAGTGTGAAGTGGGGGATATTAATGCTGCTTGACTTCAGGCACCCATCTTAGGAGAACAGTCTCCTTGGACTCCATAGTCACTGGAAAGAGAAAGACCTTTCCAGAGGGCAGCTCTGATCACCTAACTTTGATGGACGAACTCAGATTGTGGAAACACTCTCTAAAACATAGCAACACAGAATCAAGCCTACCGCCAACAGAATTAGGACCTCTATAATGTAAGAGTGCATTAAAATAGTGAATGAATGCATTTTAATGCATTAAAAATGATGGAAAATCAATGATTTTTGTACAGCATGGAATTTAAAATAAACATGGTTATTTCATGAGAAACCCATGCGTTTCTTAAATCTGATGCAACAGA
Organism: Fregata magnificens; assembly: GCA_013389945.1. Lineage (NCBI taxonomy): Eukaryota > Metazoa > Chordata > Aves > Suliformes > Fregatidae > Fregata > Fregata magnificens. The sequence goes on along the minus strand of WAAD01027098.1, from coordinate 25,073 downwards.
ATTTTAGGTTGTAGAACCAGAGGAAAATAATCCTGAAGCTTTGTAAAAAAATTTTCCTTTTTAAACTACTTCATAAACAGCAAACAGAAGAGCACCTGCTTCAAGAAAGGACTTGCCAAACCTTCCAACTAGAGCAAGGTTAATACATGATTATCATCTGATTATTGGGACATGATAAAGTCATCTGAAAAACACAAAGCACTGGAAACTTCATATTTGCTTTGGATACATATCCTAAACAAAATGTAAGATACGACATCACCTTTTTCATTTCCTTATTTAATGTGCAAGAAATAGGAAAATGATTTGAAATTGTTGCTCTTTTTTTTCCTGGGATAAACAAAGATCACTGTCAACAAATCCCGAAGATAAGTTACTGTGAGTGCACTTCACAATCTTAAGTATGTCACTGGAAGAAGAAAAATCTGTTTGAGGAAGGTATCTGACGGGAACGAGCAAATGTGGATAATTCAGCATGCAGGCTAATTCCCTTTACTTAGACTTTCTCATGTACATGTATGGTTATGTAAGAACATCCCATCCTGAAGAACCCGAGTCATTGCTGACAGTAATTAGTCTAACTAATGGTTTATAAGTCTAAAGGTAAGCTGGGAATGAACTGGTGCACTGCCTAAATGGCACAGACCGAAAGCTTTTTGTTTTTGAAGGACCAAAAGCTGGCATAGTGTCAAATGGCACTTTGGTGGAAGCCCAGCTTCTCGCATGTATATGTAAGCTTCACAGCTTTCCAGCTAGAGGCAGATGCACCAAGGGAAAAAGACTCATACCCAGTTCTGTTGCACTGCACCAGAGCAATGAGTGCTACAGACATAATTGTTGTTGTATCTCTTTGGTTAGATTAATATAAATACCATAATTTATATATCATTAGTCTCCTGGCAGTCACTTCACAGGCGCTGTGCAAAGATGTACACACCTCTGCAGCAAAATGTTTTATTATAATGACTGACACACATGCCAGAAAGCAAACCCATCCTCTTGCACCACCTTCAGCCCTACAGGTACTGAAATGCCCAGTTCCACTGTTTATTACATCCTTTCCTCCCCTTAAAAATTAAGGCTCCTGCTTATATTGAAGTAGAGGCCTTAATAAGTATATGCTTACTTAATAAGCGTACATGTAACCATATGCATACCTACTAGGCCTTATAGGTTTCAATGGGACCGATTACATGATTGCACCTCATTATATTGATTATTATTGTGTGGAAACAAATGTTCCACAGATTTCTTTACAGTCCTGCTCTAACTTCATTAAAATTAATAAATGCAGTCCCTTCTAGGTATGACTATGCAATGACTAGCCAAGGAAGATGACTCTTCCCTCAAGCAGCCAGTCATTGGGTGCTGTGCCCTCAGGAAGTGGACCCGGCTTCCAAAACAGGTGTTATAGCCAGCAGACAGATGTCATTCATTAGATGTTGGCAGATAGGCGTGTGCACAAAAGATGTCCTGAGAACAAGTACACTGGCTTGGACTCTGTTCTCTGCCTTGCCTCTAGGCCTGGCCTCTGTTGTTGTCTTCGGTTTCACCGTTCAGGATCCAGCTCGCATCTGCCGCCTGTTCAGTCCCAGTTCTGGCCCAGGCCATCTGTCCTTGCTGCTGGTCTGTCTGCTCCTTCTCCTGGACCCACCTCATGAATTGCGCTCCCTGGCTTCCTGGCTCCATCTGAAGTTTAGCTATGCTCTTGTCAAGGTGCGTGCAAGCTCCCTGGCTTCTTGGTGCCAAACCCTACCTCCAACCATATGCTTGCCTTGCTCTGTTAGACTAATGAGTATTATATGTCTCTGGTTCTTGATTTCAGATTGCCTTAATTACATCTCCTGGCTCCTGCCTCCACCCAGACTCCAGCCCGGGGCCTCACTGCGAGGCCCGCAACACCCATGTCCCGTCATAACAGTCTACACGGACAGGTGCAGTCAGACAGCAGCTTGTTTCGCTAGTGCTCCAAGCTGGGCAGAAACAAGCTAGCTTTGGTCTAGGAGCTGTACACCTACGTTACCTGAAAGGAAGAGCTCTTTTATTTCCAGACAAGATACACAGCAGCTTGGAGCACAGACAAACTGAATCCATCTCTGTCTATACTTGCTCAGTGAGACATACTGCATAAACCTATACTAACTTTTAGGGTACGGAGTAAATTTAAATACAAAATAGAGACAGACTGTGTAGATGTCTCAAATGTTTGCCCAGATGTTGAGCAGCATCCCTTGTGACACACAGGTAGACAGAAATCTACCGTGTGGGTCAGAGGGGACCAAGGCAGAAAGATTTCTACTACACTTTCTAAAAGCTGGTTTTACCTTACCTGAGAACATTATCTATGTTCACCATGCCATTCAGGTGAAGCATAGCAACTGTATTTCATTAGATTTGGCTATCAACCAAATTCTAGTCTCAAGCACACTTCTGTGAATTAGGTATCTCTATTTGTTTCAGTAGAGTTAGTCTGGACTTTCTCAAAATACGTATTTCTGTAAGTGAAACCCAAATCTTATACCTAAAGTACTAAAATTTGAAGGTCAGGCCTTTATCCAGTGTAGTTACAGTAAGTTTATACCAGCTGATGATTTGATCCTGTGTAACTTCCACGCCAGCAGATGAAACATCAACAGATATAGAAGATGCCAGAAAGATGTGCTTGAGCTACCTTAAAACTAACTAGCTTGCCTACTCGTGGTAGCGTACCCAGAGCTGCATAAACCTCAAGTGTAAACTAAGTTAGGCTAGGTTTAATTTAGACTACCAGAATTTCACAGCTTAGGCTGAGCTCTGTGCTTGCATAGCTTGTACCCAAGCCAGGTAACACAAACCTAACAACAGAGCCACTGTACACTGGAATCATTAAAGCCAACACTGAATCCAAACGGTGCCTATTTTATGGCAGTTTTAAAACCAACTGAAGCATTTATTAACTTCCAAGTTGTTTCTAATATCCTAGTACCTCAATGGGACTGCTCACAAGTACTGTACAACGTGAGCAACAGTGGCAGGATCTGACCATAAACGCTTTCAGGCATGTGATAGAGACAGACACTTTTGTGCTTTTGTTTCTAGGTAACTGCCTGGTTTTGTTTAACTATGTTTTGATTAAGGTATGGAGCTCATTTAGCACTGTATGGGCAAATGGCATGCTTTATGTTATATTTAGCTGTATCTCTCTACATATGAGGACCGTGTGGGGTAATTGCTTCTTTGAGGCCTGATCCTCATCTCCTTACTAAAGCTAAAGCGTAAATCTGTGGGAACGTTATATAACAGGCGAATGCAATTCCAGATCTGCTATAATATGTTTAACCTGAATAAATAGTCGGGCTGGAAATTGTCTGTGTGTTGTATAACCCCATCATAAGTTAACACATCATAATGAAATTTCAGATTTTGAACTTATACTGGAAACCATTTACTTGTGTAAGTAACTCCAGTGGGATTCAGTGGAATATTAGTGGGAGCTAATACAAACTCACTAAAACAAGTAGGAGTTCCTAAATCGAGCCTTGACTGTTTTAAATAAAAATAAATGAATGCGTCTAGACATTCTCTAGACAGAGCAAGTGTCTAATGTGACCTATGTATGTATCACCTATACAATTATTATACTTCTAGAAGAGATTGTCATTAAAATTACTGCATATATTTTGGGTATAAAATATGAAGAAATGTGTTTTCCTTTGTGCTTACTGCTGCTGGAGGGAAGCGTGAGTGTTATATGACAGTGATTGTATGCAGGATATGGTTGCAGGATATTCCTGTTTTGTGTGGGCAACTGCCTGGTATCTCTTTGAAAGTAAGGATCTTCTGAAATATGCAATGCAGAAAAGCAGTGACATAGATTTTGAATTTTAAGTATGGATTAGCTATTTTTTACAGAAAGAAGACATCAGAATCATGCTTTAAGCTATTAATTTTTTACACTGTTTGCTTTTCTATAGTAGTTAGGCCTCTTCTCCAATCTTATCTAAATGCAAAGTGATGAGAGAGCAGGGCCAGATCCTTTTCCTTTTGAAGTAATCATTTGCCATTTTTTTTCCTGGGAGTAACACTGTGATTTTATCAAGATCATAGGACTTAATATTATGCACAATTTCAAAATTATGCAAAACCTAAGCTTTTTAAATATAGGAGCCCATAGAACTGTCACGCAGACATTTTAGCATGGAAATCGCTTTAGTGCTTTCTAACACACAAGAGTGTTTGCGTTTTTTCAGAGCACTCCTTGCTCAATCAAAATTCCCACTGCGAAAGAAGCTGCAGTATTGGGTGCTTTATCTCCAGCAGACTCCTATATCTTTATTAAGGCTTTAATTTAAATCTTTGAAATCTTAAATTGTGAACACTGGGAGTGGAAAGATTCTAATTAATGTGAACAAAATTCTTTATTCAGCTCTTGAGGTTTAGATACAAACCGAGGTCAAAAATGCAAAATTAAGAACTTAGAGTTATTTATCCCATGTAAAATCAAGATTCAGATGCAGAGCCAGAAATGTTCCAATTTCCTATTACTTCTTTCACTTATCAGCCCACAGTCCTAAATAAGTAATCAAAATGTTCATAATCAAAATAATCAAAACAACTCAATTTTAAAATTGTATCTTTAAACTATAACTATATACACAACTAGAAAGTTAATTTTACTGTTATTAATCTGGTTGAAATAATGTCATTTCACATCTATCTATCCACCCATTTGTCTTAAAATAAGTGTAATGTAGAACACTACTTTCCAGGACCAGCCTTTACTTTCTTGAGCCAGTTCCATTAGAGGGAGAGAGCAACAAAATGCACATAAATAAAAATACAAATCAAGGAATGTTTAATGCAACCTGGAGCCAAGTGTCTGCTCTCAGCAAAATCACCATTTTAGATCTGTTAGTGCTTGAAGTAAAAGTATACCATGACTGTTTCATAAAGAAGCAGCTCTACCAGTGTTGCACGCAGGGAAGTGACCCCGACCCAAACGTGCCTGAGAGGAAGGGGCAGGTGGACATGGGAGATGAACGTCAGCTTTGCCTGGTCGTGGCTGGGGAGTGAGTTTCAGCTGGGATCCTGGCTTGCTTCATGCTGCTGTTGCTGCACTCCCAGGAGTGAGTGTGTGCTAAGTGTCTCAAGACTGTTGCTTTTTAAAATGAAGACTGCCAAGAATGAGACAGTTATTTGTATTATTTAATATTAAAATGATCTAGCCCTCCACTCACTACCGTGTTTGCACAGAACCCTATTTGCTAGCTGCCACGTGGAAACAGAAAGCGAAACGAAGACAGATGCATTACCTCCACGGAGAAGACAAAATGGTGGGTAAAGGAGCATGGGGAATTAACTTGGCAGTGCTCGCTTGCCTTACTCTAGTTAGCAGATCTATTTTCCACAAGCCAGAATCCAGGTCCAAAGGACACCAAACCATTAAAGAAACCTTCCCAGAGAGGAAAAATAGTGACTTAATGATCACAGCTAGAACTACAGGTGAGATCTCATGTGATGGTTGAGCCTACATAATGTCTCCCTGCTTCTGAGGAGAGTGACTCTGTCCTTCCTCAGGCCTGGACACGCACTCCCATCTCTTTTGGAAGCCTCCTGTCACCCTTTGATGAGTCTGCTCAGTTTGCTAGACCAGCAGAAAACTAGCCAAGCGAGGAAGTAAATAGTCTGCCAGCGCAGACAACTCACTCAGGTGTCAAATGAACACCAAAGCCTGGGGAAATGTTGGGAACGGTGTCTGTGCATCCAGGGGTAGGGAATGGGCGGTACAAAGAAAGGAGGACTGGGCCTTTCCATGGCAGTAACCTGCCTGAATGTCTCCGTTATCTAGTGAAACCTCAGCCTAGGTCTCTGAGAAAATGCTGGAAGAGATGCCTTTCTCTCAGGCAAAGAGAAGGCTGTGTCATAAATCCAAAATGTTTAGGGAAAGAAAAAAAATTGGCTAAGATCTAGAGGTTACAGCCTTTTCCCCATCTTACACTAAGTGACTAAATAATGCTTTGGTGGGAAGAAGCTGGTTTTGAGTTACTTTAAGCATCTGCTAGAGGAAAAGGATATTTATGGGTCCCTTCTCAATGGGGCCTTTTGAGTTACCGTGATGACTGAACGGGGGAGTTGCAGGCCAGCAAGACAATTTAGGAATGGTTAGGAAATGTGATTTCATCAGATGAGGGTTGAAAGTCATAAGCCTGTCAAACCAGAAGCCATTTAAGAAGATTCTGAAGTGTACATCTCTGTGCATTCATGATATAGGCGTGAAAGCTTCTGCAGTACCTTAGCGTTACATTGGTGGTTGCTGCAGATGAATTGTCTCAATTAAGTCACTCTTCTTTTGAACTGACAGGATGAAGCAATTCAATTTCTTTATGGCCTTGTGCTAAGGAACAATAGGAGGCCACCAAAGTAGTCACTTGATGGTTTGGGATGAAGTCTGATCAGTCAAGCTGTAGCCCGAGGAGTTACCTACAGAAGTAGTAACTTGCCGTAGCAACCACAGGGCTAGTAACAAATACAGGGGACAGAAAAGCAATAGTGGAAGCATTTCTTAGGACCCTGAACTACTAGAAAAAGTGATTTCTGAGCAAGGAAACTGCTTTCAGTTGCTTGTTTCTGTTGTATTCAGGGAAACAGGTCTTTATGAATATTCTTATAAATAAGCACAGCTATAATCTATCAGCCAGTTCTCTTTTTAAAAAAAAAACACTTGGTTTTCCTTTTAACGGCTGGATGACATTATTTTTGTCAGTGATACAGGTGTGTTACTTATGTTACTACACTGCTAAGACTAAACATGATGTGAGCGCGCAGTTATGTCATATGCTCTGCTGGCTCATAAAAATAGAGCCTGTAGGCACCAGGAGCAGCAGGTCATACTCCTAGATGCCCAAAATCCCAGCCAAGCCAATTGTTGAGCCACACAGAGATTTTAGTATTTTCAAACCCCAAGTCAGAGAAAGGACATTTTCATATACCAAACCAAATATTTAAAAAGGAAATTCATATACCTTCTGGTAGCAGCAAGGCAGAAATCTAAGTGTCACGTCTGTCAATAACCCTTGAGTGTATGTATATTTGCACTGTGAGTGAGAAGCTAGAACGGGATGTCTTTTCATTTCTCTTTGTCCAAAGTGTCCTCCTGCAGCCCTGGAAGTATGTTTCTCAGCTGTGATATGTTCAGAATGCAGCTTACAGGGAACATCTCGCCTGCATTTCAGAGGGACAGGTCACTCCCTTCCCCCTCAGTATTTAAATCGTGCATTTCAACAGTATGCTCCTTGACTTGAGCTATACACAATAGTGGAAAAGAAACACTTTACCTGCAGAAATGCTGAACAGAGGTTCGTAAAAGGTACTGTAAGATTATGTGGCATTTTGGAGATCAGAATGAAGCAAAGATACTTGTTCTCAACAGCAAGAGGCCAAAATGGACAACTGTCACAGCAGAGTGTCTACCACCATGTCTACATCCATATACATGCAGCATTCCTGGGACTCCAGAGACTGAACAGAAACAGGGTGCCTATATTTCTGTTACACAACATATGGCTCAGTTCCGTTTTTTCATGAAGTGACTAGGCAAAACTTCAATTTAATTGAAAGTAAGAATGGTCTTATAAAGTCAATTTTATAAAGAAGTGTATTTCCCTATTTCTAAAGGACATGGTGTTACTTTTTACTAGCCAAGACAACCCTTTCTAGCTTAACCCATGCACTGTTGAAATTGTCAGTAGACCGAATGCTCGTTTAACAGATGGGTACACATAGAAGTATGTGAGAGCATCCCTATGTGAATCAAGTTTAAATGTTAGCTTGCATTGCCATCCAAGAATACGGAGAGAGCAATCTGTGTAAAGCTCATAGAAGATGCTGGGAGAACACACCATTGCAAATCTGATTCAGAACTGCATCGTTTATAAATATGAGCCCTGGTTGCTATGGTAGTTTTAGTTTTGGTTTTGGTGACTCAGGATTATGCAGCATCAAAAAGTAACCCACCTTGAAACATGGGGCTTCTGTGTAAGAATCTTCCTGAGAACTGACAAAATCAAAGAGCGAGAAGTCTGCTTCTTAAATAATTTACTTGAAAATTTTGATGATAGCACTTTGTGCATAGTCTTCTTATCTTTTTTTTCTGGATAAGGAATGTACCAGAGTTTTCACTGTTACCCCTGTGGGTTTGTCATACAATCAGAGTAGAGAACACACCAGATCTAAAAATAGAAAGGACTATGACTATCAAATACAAAAATGAAAGAAAAGTCTTATTCTTACGATAAGTATCTCTGTCACAGCCTTTTCATGTTGAAAAAGGCTTTTATATTTTATTATCCCATCTCTCCTTTTACAATCCATGATTCTTTATAAAAATCTGGAAGATTTATTAGAAAGTTTTGCGTCAATATATACAGCATTTGTCACTATCTCTTCAAATTATCAATTTTTCCCAGAGCTGGAGTTGATGAAATTAACTTTGATATATTAGTTTTCTTCACTGGGGAGAGAAAAATATTAGGACAACATTTTTAGAAGCCACACTGTGCCTGTTGCTGTTCAAGATGGAAGATAACAATTATCCGTAGGAGGTCAGAACAAAAATTCTACATCCCAGAAGCTGACTATTTTGGGTAGTGCAAAAGCTTCATCTGTTTACTTCTGTGGTCCAGAAGCCTGTGTGAAATAGCTTTGAATGATGGTTGTAATGCTTTTAAGAAAAAATAGAAAACCAGAAAGCACACTGATAACAATATCTCATTGCTAAATCATTTCATTGATCACTTGAAGTCTGCCATTAAATTAACTGAAAATATACACACGCATAGATGCTATCTCTGCAAATGTTTACATGGTTACCTCTAGAGAAAAGTAGTCCTACTGAATTCAGTGCTAGTATTTGTATGTGGAAAATTACATATTCAACCACCTTTAGCGCTACGTATATACACACAAACAAAGCATTTTACAGCACATCTAGTGTGTTGGGTAGTCTGGTAGAGATACATCAAAACAGCCTGATAAAAGTAGGTCTACTTAGTGTGTCCTTAAGTTGCACACACCAGGTACCTAAAATGGCAAGTGTCTCTTGTTAGCATGCTATTATTATTGTAAACACACATGCACACTTACGCAGTTACCTAATTCAATCTTGTGATACCGTCTTGCAGTAATGACTGTTTTAGGACAAATTTTATACTCACTTTCAATATGGTCTTCAAAGAGAGCCTTAATATATAGGGTTTGGTCTAACCCTCTGCACAGATGAATTTCACCCGCCATGCTTAGGTAGATAATTGGAAAAGAATGTCAGATTTCTGCAGCAAATATTATTGGTAATTGTATACGTTTATCTCAATTAGTACTGAATTAGAAGTTGTAGACAGCCTCATCTCTCAGCTACATCGATTTCACAATGAAATTGAATGACATCAATCTGGTAGGTTGGCGTAAAGAATATCGCCCAGTACGCCTGTGCTATTGAAGTTATAAACTTTTATGTGAGCTATGAGATAGGAAAAATACAGAAATTAAAAACAAGTTTTAAGAATTATAACTTTTATCATTATCCCCTTCTTGTTCCGAGTTTTGTTGAACACAGAAAATGTGAATAATTGCAGAGATTAACCAGTTTACATGAATGACAGCTCTACTTTTTGCTTAAGGAAGACCATATGCTTTGCTAGATCACATTCAGGGACGACATATAATTTACTGCAGAGCACACAGCTATCTGGGAAAGGCATATATATATATTCCATATATATGGAATATCTGAATTTCAGCTGGCTGCACAAATGAATTATACGTTGCCTGTGGAGACTGTAAAAAGCCTCAAACATAACATAACTCCCAAATGAGGTGCAACCCAAAAAAATGAAAAAGTCAAGGAAAAATAAAGTCAAGAATGTAGAACATACATACAAATAGCTGCAGTGTAAGGAAAGACATTTACTGAAGTTCTCTGAAAAGCTGGAGCTGAATCAGTGAAAAATGCCCTGGAGAAAGGAACAAAAGGAAAGTATTAGATCTGGTCTTTAAAACCATGCTATGCAGATATCTCCAGATGAAAATCTGTTCTGAAAGACATTAAGAACAAGACATTGCTGCAGGTACCTTACAACTACTACTTCTTGTGAAATGCCGCTGACATTTTTATCAATAAAAATGGAAATAAGAAGCCTGAGTAGGCTGTGAGACTGCCCACCGTAAGAAGGAGACATTATAATTAGAAAAGAACAAACCATGCAAAATTTGAAGTATATGAGGTTTGGTGACCCTCTCAAACTATACTTTAGTTGAAAATTAGTTGAAAATAAAACTTTTTTTCCAGTCAGTTTAAAACCACATTTTATCCCCAGAGATGACGCAATTTAAAACAAAATACATATTGCTGTTAGCTAAAGAAAACATGCTATGCGTGGAAAAAAATTTACTACATATAATAGTTTGGTTCCTAGAAGTCGCAACTCCGAACAAATACATTTTAGTCTTTGTATCTTCAAATGCAGCATGCTTTGTAACTACTTATTTTCTCCCAACAGAAAAGATGGATATGCTACCCCCGGTTTTCAGGTAATGGAAGTGAACTTTAAGTAGAACGGACAATAAGCACTGGGATTTGTCCACTGCCACACAGAAGTGTCAGGGCAAATGGGAGACGGGGCTTTTGTACAGCAAACTGCCCTAACGCGGGTATACCTAACCTCCCAAAACAAAGGATGCTCAGTAAGTTGCCTCGTTTCTTCCCTTCTTTCTGCTCCAAGCGGTTTGCCAACGCAGGCCGAAACCCTGATATTGTTGCACGTGACACAGAGGTCGCCGGGAGAGACAGGCAGCACCTCTAACTACGCTGCCCGATAGAGGTGGAGGAGCACCACGCTCCCAGCCGTAGAAGCCCCTGGGAGCCGCACGCCCGAAGGCTGGCTTAGGTTTTCGGGCTTAAGGCCTACACCAGGCGCCCCGATCAACCACACCGTCCCCTCTCCCCACACGCTTCGTTTTGGAGAAGCACGTCCCCGGTCACCCTTCGGCGACGGCCGTTTCATTGGCAAGGCCCTCACAGCCCTTTGAGTGTATTTTTTCAGCCTTGAGAGCAGACCCAGGCGGCAGCGGGAGAAGGTCGGTGCCCCGGCCGCCCCCGAGGACGCCTCTCGGCCCGGGTCTTCCCCTGCGGTCGCGGGGACTTCCGCCCCGGCGGGGCAGGGGAAGCCAGTGACCCTCCGGCTGAACTCTTGAACTCACGGGCCCGGGATGAGGCAAACCGAGCCGGCCTCGCCCAGTCACANCCCCCGCCGCCTTCCCCGCCCGGGAAATCTCGCGGGGTTATGCTAACGACGCCGCCGCCGCCCCGCCCCTCCGGTTCCCTCCCGCCCTGCGCCCTCCATCTGGGTGGGTGAGTGAGCGAGGGCGAGTGCGGGCCGCGGTGCGCTGTGGGATACTGGCGGTATATAGTCTATCCTCGGTGCGGCGTTAGCTAAGGCGGCCAGGCAGGAGCGGGGTATGAAGATGGCGGACGCCAAGCAGAAGCGGAACGAGCAGCTGAAG
>WAAD01027098.1:2958-13107 GCA_013389945.1 Fregata magnificens | reverse complement strand
GCTGGGCCGGAGGGGGCGAGAGGCTGCGCCCCCTCCCCGCAGGCCGGGCGTCGGAAGGGGGCGGTTGGGCCTCTCCTTCGGCGGGGAGGAGGCGCCGGTGACCCTCTCGCTTTCCCCGCTCGCCTCGCTTCCCCTGTTGGCAGCGCCTCCCTCGGGAGGGACGGGGGGAGCGGGCCCTGCCTCGAGTTGTCTGGGAGGCAGCTGGGGGGACGGGGACAGGTGCCCCCCGGCGGAGGGGTGGTGGCCGGCAGGTGAGGGAGGCGGGCTCGCCTCGGGGGGCGCTTCCCCCGGCTGCCTCTTGCCCGGGATCCCGGCGGCCGTTTCCTGCTTCCCCCGTCTCGGCAGCGGTTGGGCCGATTAAACCCCGCTGGTGTGTGCGTGCGGGCGTGTGGGGAGACGGATCATCTTTTTCTCTCCGGTTTCTAAGGGGAACCGGTGTTTTGTTCCTCATATAGAAACGTGTATCAATAACAGGCTGCTTGCTTTCTTCAGCGATGGCTTCTGCCGCAGCGTGAAAGCCGAACTTTAAGGGGAGCAGGGCTCTTACAGTTTTCTTTCGTGCGTTGGAGAGCAGTGAAAAACCGAATCCGTATTGCTTTGTTCTGGTGTGGGTATGTGGGAGGGGGGGTTGGTGCTGAGGGAGATAACTTTCACTTGGGGCAGGGGGGGAATGGAAGGGAAACTGGCTGTGAAGTTTCCTCAAAATGGATGCTTTGTGCATGTTGAACTTCATAGCAGTCTGATTGGAATCTCAAAACGTTAGCCAAATAAGGAAAGGCTGTGGCAATCCGGAGATAATGCGGGTTTGCCTGAATAGTTTTTGTTTCTCTAGAAGGCCAAAAGCTTCCACACAATACTGAATTCACTGGATATCCAAAAAGTAAAAAATGATCTTTGACAGGCTAGCTTCTTGTTCTTAAGTTTAGAAGTTGTTCAGCAGTTTTTAAAAAAAAAAAAAAATCTAAATGATTTTGAGATGTAGGTTGACCAAGTAGAAACCTTCCCAAAATGGCTAGGTGAGGTAACTAGGATGTTGTTATAAAGTGCTTTTTTTTAAATTCACCACCTCATTTTTGTTTAATGTATTTTATCCATCCCATATAGATTTTTTTTCAAGGATGTGAGGCTCTACAAATACATGAGTTGCTCCGTAGTACTGGATAGAATCCCCTTCTGAACATAAGATGTAAAATTCTACTGCTCTTTGCTCTATTTCCTGTGTAGAAGTTGTCGCTTGCTGCCCTGTAAAGGGTATTGGTTTACTTTCAGTTGTGAACTGAACTGGAAGAATGAATGTGTGTTGTGGTTAAGCCTGTCAGCGTGTTACTGCAGCACTGTTACCTGACTTCAGGCTAGCCTGTCACTTCATAGTGAGGTTTTATGTATTTATCCTTCTCTAATCAAGTTATGATTGCTTCCAGGGAGCTCTGTATTAGAAGTCATACCTTAACTGGCTAGATTGTTGGGTCTACAAGTTACTGTACTCCAGTGATTGGTAGGAAAGGATGACGTTTGTTTTAACTCTATTGTTAGAATAAGAGATGAATGGTGTCGTCTCTCTTCGTGAAGTCCAGATGGCATTTTCAAATGTCTTTGATACTATATACAACAAAGTTTTCACCAAGATCGTTCTGAGCTTATTCTCCCCTTTTTTTTACCTGTAGTCAGCTTGCAGTTTGGAAGGGCAAAATCTAAGGGGACAGAGGTGAAAATGTACATCACTGCTANTACTAAAGAGCCTTTTCTGGTTTTATGATATTAAAAGGAAATAAGAAGATCAATTGCAAAGTTATAATCCTCTTGAGGCAGTCCAGTAAGTGAATGTTGCCTGTTGCTATAGAAAAAAGGCATATAACAAATGGCTGCCCGTGACCAACTCTGTATGGTTTCACTTCACTATTATCAATAAATCTTATTCTCCTCTAATATGCCATATGAAAGGTGCAAATCATGCATGATGCAGTCTATGACATGACTTCCTTTAATCAGATTTGGCTGAGGCATGGAACAAAGCTGTATCTGTTCCCAAAGAAAACTCTTCAAAAACTTATTTTTCCTGACAGAGTTTTGTCTGACTGATTTCAATTGTGTTGAAGTCAACATTGTAGTGTTTAAGACTGCCATGGTTTGCTGTTGCTTTGTGTTTTCTGTTTGTGGTTTGGGTTTTTTGTGTGTGTGTGTTGTCTGTCAGATCCCATGTAGATTTTATTGCTTCATAGGAATAAATTTATCTCAGTAAAGATAAAGTGACTCTACCTTTTTTGGGTTGTGTCCTTTTTGTCTTGCATCTAACTTTTTTTTGCAATTATTGGGAACAAATGCATGTATCTGAAATAGCAGTGGAATTAAATATTTAATATACTATTCAGCCTTTGTTTTTCCAGTGAGCTATGACAGTTATAGGAAGACTTAAGCTGTGTTTTCTTTTCCACAGCCCAGGTGGTTGGAAGTGCTGAGGGGAAAGTACCATTAACCCTGAAATTCTGGTCAACTTCTGATCTGGTCTTTAATGAAGCATCAAGCTTTGTTACTAAAGCCATTAGCCAAACTTTTCCTATATCACTGGCCTAGAATGTCATCACCATCAGAAAGCTTTATGTAGAATTGTTTCCCTTAATGCATATGGGACAGAAAAAATAACAACTGGCTTGATAGCTTACAGAAGGAAGGAGGAGAGCATACGCAGGTACTTTCTTCATCTCTTGACACTGCCAATGAGTGATTTTGTTTGATATTTGCTTCCTCATAAATGAGCGGACTTGAGTGCATGATATCTAAGGACATGTCAATTGATTTCTTTGAGTTAAAAATCTCACAGAAGGAGGCAAAAAATTATGATGATTATTCCTATATGTAATGTTGGGTTCGAATGTCATTCTCTTTAAGAACTTGTTTTAGCGTACATTCAGGTTAGGCCTTCAGCAAAAAGGACAAAACTGGGTATGCCATTTTTCTATCTGGCAGATACATGCAGTGTAGGATATTGCAGCAGGATAGTATATATTCTGCTGGAATATCCTACATCATATCACATATTGTGTGTATATGTCTGTAAGACCAGAAAACTTGCTTTTAAATTAGACCTTAAATTTACGATCAGATGTGTGTTCCATTACTTTAGTGGAGGTTGAAATTTGATTGTTTTTAAATATTGCATTCATGGACAGTTATCACACAGGATGAGATCTAACTTACAGATAGTGCAGCTTTTCTCATCTGCCTTAACAATTGAATGTAAGGAGAAATTGAGAGAAAAACAGAGCCCAGAGATGAGCTGTGAAGTCATGAATTAATAGTTTCTGCAGAGTGGGGGGAAAAAGTGGCATATTCTGCAATAATGTAAAGAAGAGACAATATATACTGTTTTCAATAAAACCTGGTCCCTTCTAGGCAGTCATATTTATTTGGCATGGAATTCAGTTCCAGCAAGCTTAGCGCCTGTGCTTCCTCAGAGTTCGGACTCTCCCTCTCTTTCGTTGCCTTCCATGAAAGAGGACTTCGTTCACTAGCTCTGGCTGGAATTTATTGCTTAAGTGACTGAAAGTAGTTTGTCTAAAAGTTATGTAGAGCTTTGTACAGGAAGGAGGAGCCCACCCTTTCTGGGCAGCACCATGGGAAGGCTGCATGTGGTGGGGAGGGACTGTGATGTGACCAGTTTCCTGAAAGGCTGGATTTCCTGTGCACACTGCTCCCAGGGGAGCACGGGGTGTGCACTGTGGAGTACCTGCACAGTCCTGATAAAGAAGGCGGCTGAGATTAGGCTGTGGTTAGGTATGACAATTTATGCAGCCTGCTTTTTGGTTGCCCTTTTTCCTTGAGGCTGCTCAGATTTAGGAGGTGGTAACCTGGTTTTTGGCCTCATTCTCTCTGGGTGAGGAAGGTGGGTGCTGTGGCCTAATTCCACCACATAGCATTAAAGGAGCATGTCTTGCTGTCTTGATCTTGCTTCTTTCTGGGGAGGGTACTCCTTTGGAGGTCAGATAAGGGAAATTGTCCTGGCTGTTTGTGCGTGGGGATCATGGAGTACTGTAGGTGTTATCATTGGTGAAGACGGAACAGCAAGAGAGGCTCCTTGTCCTTAATGAAGGATTCATGTGCTCTTTTTTTGTCCAGGACGAGTACAGTTTAATTAAGCAACGTTCCCCAAAGGCTATCTCTCTGTTGCAAATATCAGTGGTTTTCTGCAACTCTTCAAGTACAAAATTGAACATGAAGGTGAGACTGTTTTACCCACATTAGTCATGTATTAGTCTGCAGGCATAGCAGTATGCAGTGTTAAATAGAAATTTTGGTTTGATGCCACTGCTGTAGGACTCTGTGTTGATCTCTCGGTAGTAATTAAGATGCTGAGAAACTCTTCACAAGTGTGTTTCACTGAACCCTTATTCTAACTGATTAAGGACAGTTATTGCTGTCTTAATATTTCCGGTGGTTTCTATGGGATTTATTTCTTGGATAAAAGTACCTTCCTTTGTGGGAGTTTCTGCAACAGTTTGTGTGAAGAATTTTGTCAGGATTCCCGGTGGCATGCTCATAGTACCTGATACGGTAGAGGGTATCATTACAGTAGGCATCAACTGTTGTCCTTGTTATGACATCCTTTCAAACAGCGGGGAGTGATGAAAAAGAGACATAAAATCTACCAGCACTGGATCTCTTTGCCTTAGAACTTGATAAAGGGCATTAAGGCTGCACTGTCGGGATCCTTTTTGATGAATGATAAAACAGGTCATGTATTTGAACTGGGGCCACAGCATGCAGAGCATGTCAAGTCATAAGAGCAAAGAACAGGTTGCTACAGTCTTAAATCTCTAGGGTGTTTGCATCATAGCAGCAGCACCCAACAACCAAGGGTAAGGAAGGTATGGAAACAGCTCAAAGCTATCTTAGTAACCTCCTAGCTATGACTTCTGCACTGCCCCTTTTGGAGAGTGAAAATACTGGTGTGTATGGTAAATGTGTTAATTTTTCAAGGCTGTCAAGTAAGAGAACTTCCTTTCATACTGAAAGGTTTGTACTCAGTTATGAACCTGATGCCTAAAATCTCACTGTCTGGAGGGGAAACAACCTCCAACCCACCAAACCCCCTCATGCTGTCATTGTAGATGATACGCAACTGAGAATTTTGGAGCCATTTGCTCAGCTTGTATTATGTTATCCTGATTTTTTTTTTTAATTCTCTACCTGTACAACAAAGCACAGAGAAAATGAGTCCTGAAATAAGTGTAATGTTGACTTCACTTAGTGATTAGACTACAGAGGCATATTTGTTTAAAATCCCCTTTGTAATAGGAGTTGGTTCTTGTGTGGGCCATAGAGCTTTCTCTCCGTAGTTACAGTAGCTAGGTTCAGATTCTACAATAAGTACTTGTTAACTTCCGACTGATCTTGTCATCTAAGATTTTTTTTTACCCTCTGAAATGGAGGCAAGAAGAGGAAAAAAAGTGATTCTTCATAATATACTTAGTAGTGGAAATTTAAATGCTGCATTCAAAAGAACTGTGTTTTGCTTGGTGTTTTATAAAAGAAAAAAGTAATAATCTTTGCACCTTTTTAGGTTTCAAGTGTCTCTTGGCCTCTTCATGGTCTGTCGAGTTTGAACCTGGGATTTCTATGTCTGGTTACATAGCAGTTTTCATTGCTATGGTTATTCTAGTGAATTCTAGCATATAGTAATTATTTTAATTATTTAAAGCAATTTTCAATGTTAGTGTAACTTACAGATTTCTTAAACTTACCTAGTCATGCAGGAAGAGTTCTATATTCAATGTAAGGATGAATTCAGCTGGTAGGGCTTTAGCACTTGCTGAAGATAATGTTCAGGGGCAATTTCTGCTGGTTTATAGCTATGAATTTCACTGTAGCATTAATACTGCTTTTACAGCAAAGCTTTATCCATGTATTCTGGCATATTATTGGTATTTTAGAACACTTTTCATGATAAATCATCAAAAGCAGCTCATAAGAGTGGATGAGGTGTGTTCTTGCATATATGAATAAAGCTTATGTGAACACACTTGGTTTGAGGCCTTTTTGATCTTGGCATTGTAGTAGCAAGCGTGTTATTTTTTTACCAAATTACTAAATTTCAGTTTGTTAGCTAAATGTGAGGCTAGGAGACAAAAGCAGTCAGTATAAATCATTAGTAGAGATACAACTTAAGTCTTCTAACTGAGGATCTGTATTCCGGGCTTAAGGGTATATGCTAAATTTTAGTTGGAACAGATGGTTTGACAGGCTCTTGGCCAGTTCTTAACTTGTTTATCCCTTTGCTCGTACTGTCACTTGCTGTCGTTCTCTGAGTTGTTACTTGGGCTAGTAAGGCACTTACTGCAATCTTCTCAAAAACTGAGAGCCCAGCAAATTGCTTGCTTCTTTCTGTGTAATTGTGACTTTTTTTGAGGGTGGGCTGACAGGATGTGGAGTTGAGGAACATGCATGTGTTATTGCAAATACTTAAATTTTATCCGAGAATATATTCGGATGGGTTAGACTTAGACAAACTAATATGCTCTGAAAGGAATGTGGTGGTAGTTTTGGACAACTATAGCATGAGTGCATCCTTCTGGGACTCTTGCAACTAAAACTGTAAATTATGCCTTGTTGCTGCCATATAGTAGTATCAATATTAGAGTATATGCATATAGCACATGCAACATATGAAGACACTTACCTAACAAATGTTATATCAGTGCTTAACAATATATCTTTCTTCACTGATCTGGGCAACCGTAAAAATGCAAACTGGAATGCAGCTGCAAGGCAGTGGAGCTGTCGGTAAGCTGGGCAGCTTCTGATGCTGCTGGATGGGTGGAGACATTCCAAGCTGCTTTACTTTCCTATATGCATTCCTGAAATGACAGTCAATGGAAAGCATGGCATAAGAGTGGCAGCATTCCTCAGCTGTTTCCTTTCTAGTAATTTCAAGACTGTAAGGGTAGAACAAGAAGGCCAAAGATGATCAGGGTACTTGGGGATAGGGGGGGAAGCATTTCTGGATTTTTTTTTTTAATGCTTTGTTTTGGCAAGACCTGGTACCCAGCTTTTCTGTCTCAGTTGGTTTTCAAGAACACTGAATCAGCCACTGTGCTTATCCTGGAAACACTGAATCTTTGATGACTCATTCACAAAACCAAAATTAGAGCAATACGATGAAGTCTTTTGACCAAGAGTGTTTCCCATTTATGCCTGAGTGGTGTTAGCACTTTACCCCGTTAACAATATATTTCTTAGACTAATGGCTTATAAATGTCTGTTAAACAGAGTGAAGAGTGGAGTCGGCTTTAAGAAGAGGGTGAAACCCCTGAAAAAAACTTAGCCAGCAAATGCAGCCTCATTTTGAGCCTGCACAGAGAAGTAGATTTGTCTTCAAGGGTGCAAGTAAATAGTTCCTGTACTACTGTAACTTCTGAATAATTTTACATTTGGTCTATAACTGGCATGTAACCATCTATTTTGATACTAAAATATCTGTAAGCTGTGGTGGTTAGAAATGGTTCCAGCTCTAAAACATTCTGTCAGGGGCCAAGTCTCACAATTTTTTTTTTTAAAATCAGTCTGAAATATCCTTTGATTTATTTTCCCATATTATGATTGTAATTCATGGTCTTGAGTTCAAACTATGACAGCTTGCTTTGACAGTTAGCTAGCCAATGGTGATTACTATGCAAGTTTTAGTTCAGGGTTGATTATTTATTTAGTTTTGCTGTTGCTGTTTTACTATCCTGATAGTGCAGCTAGAAGAGTAACCAAAGTATCTTCTATATACATACTTGAGTATTTGAGTTTTCTTGTAAATCAGGGGATTACATGCAAGTCTTGGCCTGTGTTGTGGATCTGAAATACATGTATGCCACTTTTCATGTGAATTTCTTTTTTTTTTTTTTTGTTTTTTTTTTGGTTCTTTCACAGAATGACTAAGAGGAATGTTAGCAATGTGAAACCTGTTTGTTAATAGTTCTGCTTCAAATGTATAGGATGAGCCTACCTAAGAATATTTTTCTTAAAATTTCACACTTGAATTGAGTATTTGTCTAAGGCAAAATAACAATATCTTCAGCTGGTAACAAAGGTGAACACAGCTGACAAGCGTGTACACTGATGTATATGTGTGGTCAACGCTACCTTCTGAAACACTTAACTTGGATGAAGCTTTCACTGAGAAGCTGCATTCCTCTGTCAAATCCGGAATCCTTGTGGGCCCCTTTTGAAACCAAAATACTGTCTTGGACTTCTGGCTTTGAAACTTTTGGCTTACTAATGTCTGAAACTTGCTATAGCATTCTTGATTGAAAACCTATGCTTCCATTACTGAAGTGGAAAATTTATTATTTTAAAGCTGCAAAGCATGTAATCCCAAGTTTTAACAAAAGCATTGTTGCTTGCAGTATGTTCACAAATGTATGCAATTATACTTGAATGAATAGGCTTAATTAAGTGAAGCTTAATGAAATCAATGAGATTTTTCCAAAAGTGTGCCCCCACCCCCATCCCAGGGATGAAATAATCCAAAGCTATTGGTATTATCTCCTCCATCAGTCTTAATTTTGACTACCTTCCCTGTATTCTGTAAAATATAAGTAACCCTGCTTATTGTTCTTGCAGCATTGTTATTTTTTTATCTATTTACAAAAAGTCAACAACTCTTAAACTTGTTTTACTAACCTGTTCTTTGGAAATGTTTTCAAATCAATCCATCCCGGTCCTTTAGGTGCTGAACTTGCTGCAGACTTGGGCAAAAATGAATTGCCTTAGGTTTTAGTCAAAGTGAAAAGTGAAGATTGGGGTGACAGCATTGTGCCTGTGGGCCAAATTGGGACTCCTGTTGTTAAGTAATAATCTCATTTCTATCAAACCATATAAAACAATGTTTTTAGAAAGCTTGCCAAACTTCACAATTTGCTACCACTTTTATTTTGTTCAACTACTGCAACTTGAATTATTTTAGGTCCTAATTATAAAGACTTTTTTCATTTGGAGTATGTGCTTTGTCCCCTACTCAATGGAAAGTAAAAGTTTAACACTTTATCTCTTTGATATTACACAAAAATTCTTCTTAGTTTCTTGGCTTTTGAGAATAGCAGAGCAGAGAAGGTGGATTGCACTAACACTGTGGCTGTCAGTGGGTTTTTGTTTGTGAATCTCTGGATGTGGCTTTCTGTTCACTCATTTTCTCCTTGCTTGCAGGCAACCTAGCCAAATGCTTGCCATTTGTATCTCTGTATAGCTACACTTGAATGTGTGAATGTGAATATATTTGTAAAATAGTGAAGAAGGTTGCTGACAAGTATATGACTGCCCTCTGGTTTAGTTGAGCTGCCTTCAAACCTGGGTTTATGGGAAATAATTTCTTCATATTTTTACCTGCAATTTGCAATGTCACGCCTTATCCACAGTCTACCTGGCTTTGGCCTGATCTGTCAAATGTGACTTCAAAGAAAGCTCATGAAGTTATTGCATAAACAAGTTTTACCTATAGCTGTAGGTAAATATAGCAGTGGTGACTTAAAAACTACCGTTTCGAAGGAAAATACAAGACAACTTAGTGTGAATGCCAGAAGACATATTGCATATTTTGTAGAAGTGTTTTAGCAGTTACTGACCCACGTAAGAAGATGTGGGCGTGGGGGAACTCTTTTCCAATTGTTTTCTCAGCAATTGAAGAGGATACTGTACTCCATAATGTAGTAAAAAAAGCGTTGATTGTAATTATAGGTCTGCGTTTGCAAGCTCAAGTGGCGTTTGGATTTTTAGAACACCTTCTCTTTGTTAAAAGATTTGACTGCTGCAAATAAGTACTGCTGGAAATGTTGCACTTGCNCACGTGGCAGAATCTAAATTAATTTGTACATTGTAATAGCTTGTGAGAAGACCTAAGTTAGAGGAGCTGCATCCTGGGATTCAGGAAGAGGCTGCCTTGAGAAACATATGCTTTGGCAGCTTATACCAGTGCTGGATGCAGCTGTAGATACTGATGCGAAGTATGGAAACACAGGCAAGCTCTGGCTGCTTGTATATAGGAATTCTTGTTTAAAAGAGGTATTGTTTTTCTGAAAGTAGGATGAGAGGTGTGGGGGGATTTTATCCTTTCCCTAATTTCCTCTAGAGAGTTGTTCTTGAATTAGATTATCCTGGTGCTAACCTCTGTAT
>WAAD01027085.1:197-13662 GCA_013389945.1 Fregata magnificens | reverse complement strand
ATCTAAGGTAAAATATCTTTAGCGCATAACTTACTCTCAAGTAATCTTACGCCCCTCTTTCTCTTGGAGTACAATTACATAGAATAATACCTCATCAATGGATATAACATTATAGACATGGCATCTTCCATGGAAATTTGCTGGAGACCTATGCATTATTTATTATCCAACAGTTCTCCTCTAGGACTGAACTTTCCACAGAGACTCTGATGCCTCACCTCCCACCCTCAGAATCCATGAGATAACTTTCAGCTGCCCACAGAACATTCAGGTTTTCCAAAACTGGACCTGAAGAGTTATTTCTATTCTAACACATTTGGAGCCACACAAAGCAAAGCAATTTTAACAAACACTTAAGAGCCTTACTCTATAAATAAAGGTTATCCTTGAAGTTTTCAAGTCGTAGAAAACTGACTTTATGTCTCTTATGCTCCTCCTTGGCATAGATGACGTGTCATAACCACTGTGTTTTAGACAATGGTTGGCCATTCTTTTTAATTCCTTCAGTGACAGAATTGCATTTTGTGGATAAAATTTTCAGAGAGAGAATACTTTTTGACTATTCTACTTGACCAATACCACCTGATGTGGTGGAAGGGAGACTTAAATTCTCAAAGCCCCAGATGAGCTTTCAAGTAGAAAAGTGAAAGGAAGATAAGAGCCAGTGATTAAATGTTGTGTTACACCACTAGAAACTACAGTTTGCCAATCTGTCACAACTTACTTTCATAACCAATTGGACCATTACAAATTACAATATTTAATACTTTTCTTCTCCTTGGAAT
The DNA here is from genome assembly GCA_013389945.1 of Fregata magnificens. Taxonomy (NCBI): domain Eukaryota; kingdom Metazoa; phylum Chordata; class Aves; order Suliformes; family Fregatidae; genus Fregata; species Fregata magnificens. Next base: position 12,877 of record WAAD01027085.1, on the reverse strand, counting down.
GCTACATATTTAGCAATATTCCAAAGTTACTCCATTTCTTCTTCATTTCCCCCTGATATGGTAATTGTTAGAGGGAAGACAAAACAAACATTATCCAAACATAGAAGGAAATAAGTAGAGATCCCTTTCTAATGGCCAAAAAAAGATTGTCATCACAAGCAATAACTTTTTTTCATATTTCAGAGAAATTCTTGAGATCTCACTTTACTATAGTTTGATTTTTGATGCATGACTGGAGAAAAAACCATACACATGGAATTCAAATGCAATATATTATATAAAGCCACAAAACCTGAATAACCTCATACCTCTGAAACACTTAGAACTCTTGAAGCCTTCATCTTCTGTGCAAGTTCCACGTTATTTTCAACAACAGAGCCCTAAGTTATGGACAAAATAAGGGGAAGCCTTTAATATATAGTAGACAATTAACACACAAATATAGGTATAAATTTACTGGTGGAGAAGCATTTGGACAGGAAATTATGTCCTCCTTTGCTTCCCTGCATTAGCATTACTGCTTCTGTGGTCTGCTACAGCTTCTACCTATGAGGCTGGACAATTCTTACAAATGGTTTGGGCGAGTCAAACCATTCATCCCTCTTTTTAGTGAGTCTCCTTTTCTGAAAACAACTATTTGCTTTGGCATGTGACATGTTAATATCCAAGAACTAGATTCTCTGCTGTTCAGAAAATGAACAGGAAAATAAAATAGACTGTTCCTGTACAGTTTTAATCTGTTGAACTTCTAATTCCCTTGCATGGACACTCTCTTGCCATTTCACCACAAGATTTAGATATCAGAGAAGCCCCAGCTATTTCATTATTTAGTTCTAACAGTACTTTTGTCTCTAACCAGACAGTGAGGCTTGGATTTTTAAAACAGCTAGGGGAGCTGCCCACCCAGTGATGAAGACTTCTGATGGAGACCGAGTAGCTGTCTCCCTTAGAAAATCCTACTTTGTGAAAAATTGTCAAACTTTGAGAAGTTACTGTTTGGACAGCTAAAGATATATTTTGTGTAACTATATGGATAACATTTCAGTCTTCCATCTAAGCTCTCAAAAGATTTGATTTCACCAACATTTGACTTTTTTTTTAAGTTAATAAATACAACAGATCGACTTAATTCTTATTTCCAGTCTATACTGTATGGCTCAAAGAAAAGTTCTAGTCATGGTAAACTAAACAATAGCAGAACAACCTGTGAATTGAAAACTGATGTTAACATTTCAAAAAAATAAATCCAATCAAGGCATTCACAAATGGAAAAAAATGATCACAGCTAGTTTTTAATTAATTAATGCAACATAATATTGTTAACTAATGATAATACTCATAACCTTTTATAATTAGCTGTTAAAGAACCTACCTTAAGTTACTGGATGTTATTAAAAAAGTAAATACAGCCTATTTTTAATTCTCTGAAGGCAGATTATTTAAGATCAAATGAAAATTTACACCATACAGCAGATATGTTTGAGTTAGTTCCATGCAGACTCTCCTAGAGTCTGGAAGAATGTACACATGATACTGCATCCCAAGTTCAGAAGTGTAATTGTTTTCACAGTGTGTGTAATCTCAGCTGATAAACCTTGTTTAAGACGTGACTCTGAACTGTGTCAAATTGTGTATCTCATTAGCACAACACTCAGGATCTGTTTGGATCAAGTTTGTTTCTGTAGAGCCATTTGTATGTCTGTGCAAGTGGCACACTGTACAAAGACACTTTAATTAATAACCCAGAGAGCTGAGAAACACAGTGCAGAGACAGTTGTTTGGTCCTGTTAGAATCTGCCCTAAGTCTACGAAAGTTGAAGCTTGCAAACTGTGGAGAATAGCAAGCAATTCTGAGGGAGTCACACAAATATCCCTGTATTGTATCCCCCATCTATACGCAGTACTGTGCTATTGTCTGGGATATTCCAGTCTTGTGCTGCTAAAATAATTGAGTGTTCTCAATTATTAGTTCTACAAATTGTCCATATTGAGACATAAGTAGCCTTTCTTGCTCCAACATGCATGAGCAAAATACTTAAAACTTACTGCCATCTGTATTGTATTGAGATCCACAAAAGACACTTTCTTGTCTGCTTGAGCTGCATGCTGCCTTGGTTTGGGTGTTGGTTTCTGTAATAAAACAAATATAGTTGAAGACCATTTATTGCCATATTCTAACCATCTTATTTAATAGTAAATTTTGAGGTACCCTAATTTTTCTCAAAGCCAAATCTAACTGCACTAGATTCAATTCTAAACAGGCAAGATGATGTAGATGTTTGAACAAGCAAACCCCCCCACAAATGGAGATACCTTTCAGAATTCAGCCACAAATGGGTATAAAACTCTACAGAACATTTATGGAATGCAATAAGAGTTCCAGGTGAGAAACAATTGTAGGACTGAAGTCAGTGGTATCATATATGCGGCAGAATGATTTATTATTATCATTTATGGAGTGCTTGATTTCTTTTCTTGTTCTGTAGGCTTACCACATCTTTGACACCTTTCCTCATGCCACTCCCTTTACAGAATTTTAACACAGAAACAGAAAAGAGACTGGTAATAGTTGCAAAATTAACAAAATGATCCAGAAATATTTCTGTCATGATGGTATAACACAAAAAGCAAAAAATAATAAAGAAAATGTGGTTTATTACTCTTCATGCTTTATTCCCTTGATGAAGGTAGAAATTATCCTCCGTTTCCACCGATTTTTATACATACACACACACACACACACAAAATCCTTACACTAGTTTTAATTTATGAGTGATTTTTAAGAAGCTACTGGGTATCTTAGCACCATGCTGCAGGCACCAGAATAACGACGAGTGTGGTGCAGATACATCTGCATATCTGTACATCTGGCTTGGGTCTGGCTGCTTGAGAATTCTTTTGGCTCAAAGCTACCCCAACTGACTGAGTTCTGTCTGAGTTTCTAAGAGACCACAGAAACAATAGCTGATTTCATGACTGTCATAAATTTCAACTGTAGCCCTGAAGTTGCACAAGCACGTGACTACATTTTATGTAGGACACCTACATTGGAAAGAGAATTAATAAGCACTAAATTTATAGGGAAGACATTTAATGTTTGTTATTTCTCCTCCCTCTTCTCCCCATCCTTTTGCTAACCAGTTATCCATCATTATAAAAGACTTTAACAAGTTTTGGACACAAAAAAGATTTCACTTCCCAAAGGACACTGAAGATGGTGGTTATATGAAGTATTTGTACTACACATTATTTTACAGTAAGGACAAATCCTGGTCATCAGGGAAGAAATAAATGACCTGCTGTAATAGGTCTTTTATATCTCAACTTCTGTGAGTTTGTTAAATTACATACTGTCACTGATGAAATAAAAGGAGACAGGGCTGGAGTCTGCGTTTTTTCCTTTGCTAGTAATTTAGTTGCCATTGACTTCTCATTTTGAATGCAATTCATTAAGTCTGCAGCCGTTGTTGATCCACTTGGTGGTAGGTAGACAAAATTCCATTTTAATTCAACTGTGATGGTACCAGCAGCACGTCTTTCAGAATCTGTTAGTTCAAAAGTACCTGAAAGCAAAATGCAAATCTTGTCTAAATTATCTTCTTCTATACATATACAAGAAAATGCAATGCAAAACTGAATGGGATTCAGGAATTAAGTAACTTCATAGTCTTCATTTTAGAAGCTAAATAGTGTAAAAATATTGTGTTTTTTAGATCCAAATATATCCAATATAACACTGTGGACATTAAAAAAAAGATACAGAATTTAGAAGGGACTGGATTACTGTGTTCGTTCAAGATGTCCTGTAGGTTTCTCATATAATCCAATACCAGATAACTAATTCTTATTGACATCTTTCAAAAGATCTAACTGAAACATTTCCATGTTTTACTAATACTAACTTTTGTTAAAGAAAATATAAGGGTTTTAAAAATCTGTGAGTTGCTAAATCTTTATTGAAGAAGAAACACCCTAAATTCATTTGCAAATTTTCTCCTATTATCCATTTATATGGGATAACTATAGAACCATATTTAAAAATTTTCATTAATGTCTCATAGTTGACAATGAAATAACCGTTAAGCAGCTTTTCTATTATAAACACCATAGTAAGTTTCTAACTGATATCAACTTGCAGGGAGCAGCTGACGCACTGAAGGCAGGGCTGCTATTCACACAGTAGAAAAATGGGCTGACAGAAACCTCATGAAGTTCAATAAAAGCAAATGCTAAGTCCTGCATCGGCCCATGAATAGCCCCAAGTAGCAGTACAGGCCAGGGGTTGACTGGCCACAAGCAGCCTTGCAAAAAAAAAAAAAAAAAAAAAAAAAAACCACCAAACCTGGTCCTGTTTGATAAAAATAATATAAGCCAGCCAAGCTGTGTCTTTGCAGCAAAGAATGCCAACTGCACCCTGGCCTGTATTAGCAAGAATACAGTCAAGCAGGTTGAGGGAAGTTTCATACTTTCTCTATTTGACACCTGTGAGATGGCATCTGGAATACTGTGTCCAGTTTTGGCCTCTCCAGCACAAGTAAGACGTTGACATTCTGGAGCAGGTCCAGTGGAGGACTACTAAGAGCTTCAGAGCATTGGAGCACATGACATAGAAGAGGCTGAAAGTGATTTGTTCCACCTTCAGAAGAGGAGGCTCAGAGGGCATCTTATTGCCACCTAAGAGAAAGGTGTGGAAAAGACAGAACCAGAGGTGCACAGCAGGAGGACAGCCAACAGACACAAGTTGGAAGTTTTTATTATGGTGGTGATCAAACATTGGAACAGGTTCAAGAGTTATTTCAAGACACCTACTGTTTTTGTTTCACAGATATCTTGTCAGTTATGAAAGCAGTACATTTTGAAAGTCAGGTTTCATGCACCCCTTCCCACCTGATGTTAAGACTCACAGGGCTTTTCTACCTAATAGCGAAAAATACTCATAATATAGTAGTGTGAGAACTATAACTGGTAAATTTGGTAGGCTTCTCAAGGCAAAAAACAGTGGTAAAAGACAGATGCAAACAGATTACTAAAATGCTAACAAAAAAGAAAACATCAATAATTGATTAGCAATTAAATTTAGTCAGTGCTAGAGTGACACATCATTCAAATTATAATTATTTATCAAATCGTAATTATTCCATACATACCTGGGCCAGTATAAAGAACAAAAAAGGATTTCAAAGACTTTTCATCCTTGTTAGGACCATGATAAATGAATGTTGATGGATAATCACAAAAACAAACACCACTTTAAAATTTGAGTTAAAATGCAATAATGCTGGAACATTCTGTTAGTATTGTCTTAGTAAACAAGAGTTATTCAAAACTTTTTCTGTCCCTTGGTCTTTTCTTTCTCTAATGTTTGAAGTTCAATGGTTACATTAAAAAAATCATTCATCAGTTTCAAAGCTCTGACACAGACTTTTCAGTAGTCATGACTTAAGTAACACTGAGATGCAAAATTTCTTTCCAGGGTTTCACTGCAGTTTAAAATTCTGTCAGACAAGAACAGTAGATGAATGATATGTGNCCTTTTCTCCAGGCTAAACAATGCCAGTTCCCCAAGCTGCTCCTCATAAGACTTGTTCTCTAGACCCTTCACCAGCTTTGTTGCCCTTCTTTGGACACACTCCAGCACCTCAGTGTCTTTCGTGTAGCGAGGGGCCCAAAATTGAACACAGTATTTGAGGTGCAGCCTCACCAGTGCCGAGTACAGGGGGATGATCACTTCCCTACTCCTGCTGGCCACGCTATTTCTGATACAAGCCAGAATGCTATTGGCCTTCTTGGCCACCTGGGCACACTGCCAGCTCATATTCAGCCGGCTGTCCACCAACACCTCCAGGTCCTTTTCTGCTGGGCAGCTTTCCAGCCACTCTTCCCCAAGCCTGTAGCATTGCATGGGGTTGTCGTGTCCCAAGTGCAGGACTCACCACTTAGCCTTGTTGAACCTCATACAATTGGCCTTGGCCCATTGATGCAGCCTGTCCAGATCCCTCTGAAGAGCCTTTCTTTAGTTTGGTTCTTAAAGAGATTTAAAGAGATACGAAACAGGAAGTGAAGATTTTGTTAAGTTTAAAGAGGTCTAATTCTTACCTGAGATAGATCTGTCATGTGCTAAAGAAATAAGAGGCACATTGGCTTTCCCTACATAATCACCTTCTTCCGTTTCACCATCATCAAATACATAAAAGGTTAAGGATTCTGATTTTAGGTATCGGTCTAAATCTGCATTCATTGGCACTTGGAAACACATATGGTCATCTATTTGTGGGTTGTTGCTGCTAGGAATGATGTGAGTATCATGGTCTGCAAAATCAAAGAACTTGTAGACAACATAAGGATTTGGCTGAAGATGTTTTTTTCGGGATTGTAGATTGTTACAACATTTTATTTGAATGTGGAGTTCATTTAAATTGCCATCTGTTGAAGTGCTGACTTGGGCAGTTCTGAGTATCTGCTGCTTTAAATGAAAAAGAAGTTAAATTAAAAACATTAGAATTCTTATGTTGGTGAACTCTAAGAACTATATAAATAGAACAAATAACTGATAATTTCAATGACACTCCAACTACTGTTTTATTTTATATGTCAAAATATTACTTGTTCTATAAATACAACAACATCTCTCTTGGGTTGTTGGTATAAGGAAATAAGAGGTTAATCCTTTCAGGTCTGTGACTGTTTGCTTTATTCTTCTAAAGTTTTATGATCTGCTTGTCATTTGATTATCTACAAAGCAGTGAAGATCACAGTTTTAAGAGTGATTCATATCTAGTGCCACTTTAAAGTTAAGGATTCTGATCTTGACAGCTATTCTGTGTCAAGAAATTTTTATAACTGTAGTCCCTTTTATACATGTACTTCTCAATAATTAAAATTGCACTGCAGATTCCTCTGTTTTTTTCTTCCTCCAAAACCTTTACCTACCTAAACAATTTACAAAAATTAGAAATCAGCATGTGAAGAGTAATAATAAATGTTTGAAATAAATTAAAAAACTCAATGATATCACAAATTTTTTTAACTACCTATCAGCATGGCTTGTACATACTGTGGAACCCATAGTTGGCAAACTGGGAAATTAATTTTAATAAAAATTAAAGAATAAGAAGAAAACAAATAACATGACTATCTTAAATGAGTAATCCCCATCTATATTGATCTCAGAAGGCTCTCCTTTTTTATTGTAATATGTCATGGCTATTTTCATTAATTGTACATAATTATCTTGCTTCTGGAAGCCAGAGTTCTGTTTTCTGGTATATGGGGAAACATGTTATCAATTTAATTTTGTGTGACAAAATGTTAAATATTTTGGTTAAATAATCCACACTGAAATAGTTAATGATAAAACCAAACATGACAATTTGAGTCCTTAATATGCAACCTTAAGATTACTATTTCTGGCTACCTCCACAACTGGAAAAAGAAATTTATAGCAGTTTATGAACAGTTCATGTTTCCATGTTTTCTGCCGCTATACAGGACAGAAAATTTTATATGTATGTTTAACTGGTGAAAGCTGAAATTTTGGAATGCACAACTGAAGCTACTTTTGCAGCTGCAGATTGACAGAACCCTTAACATAATGTAACCATCTGCTATAGCTATATGACTTTTAGTTTCTGCCATGAAACATTTCTGAAAACTGCGGTGTTTCAAACAGCTCTGTAGAAGCTGTTCTTCATTTCTGCCATTTTTGCTACTTTATTTTCTCCCGTATAATTAGTATATTTCAGTTGCCATATTTTGAATTTGCAGTTTTACAATAATTACAACAAAACGCGCTGTTCCACATGCCTTACCTTTCAACTGTGTTTGGATTGGTAACACAGCTAGAAATAACATAATCAGAAATAGAGAAAACTAAATAACACATACTGGCATTTAACAATGGCCAGATTTCATGAGTTAGTTAAAAATACCTTTGATTCTTTTAAAAATCAGATTTAAAGCAAATGTTACAATGTTATCAAACACGAAGTTATTCTGAAAATGCCTACACTGACCTTTAATAGACTTCATACACTAAACATACTTCTCAGATTACATCATGGAATCCATTGAGATTCTAGTATAATATAAATTTACATTATGGAATAATATTAAAGTTACTCCAGACTTACAGTAATTTAAACAGCTATAGTTAAAAAAAATTGCCTGTTAGAAACTCTAAAGTGTTTTAATTTATACATTTCAACCTGATTGTTTTTATTTCTTAAACAATTGTTAAAGATGTCTGAAAGTCCCTTCTTTTTCTGCTTGTGACCCTTCTTTGAATGTGATTATACAGTGCATTATATTATTAAAATTCTCTTCATTATCCAGCTAAAAAAAAAAAAGAAAAAAAAAGAAAAAAAAAAGAAAAAAAAGAAAATGAGAAGTCACCTCAATCTCATATTACTCAAACATTAAGAACTTTGACACCTTTCTGAACAACCACTTCACCTGTTTTACTGGTCTGACACCCAGTTGGTTTAACATTCCTGAATATTGTACTAGAACAAAATGTTAACAAAATCTGGCATTTACAGGTTAAGAAAACGAAATATAATAATTTCAAATATTCTAGTGACAATTTCAGTAAAAATAAATAACTGAAGTTTAAGACTTTGTCTCTTCCGGAAAGCTATAATTCAACTGGTTCTTTATCTCTTTATATGAAAAACATGTCACTCAACTGCTAAAGATATTTTCCAGTTCAAGAACCTTTAACTTTGTTAACCTTGAACATATCAAGACTTGAAGTAAACTATTTGAACTGAAAAAGTGACAGTTTATTCTATCAAAACTATGAAGTACAAACCCAAACATACCTGGGATGATTGTTCACGTTCCCTAAAATTGGATGTTATATACCCCAGAGCCTTCGACCTCTCTTTGTAGAGACTAATAGCTTGATCCATAGGAACTCGTAACCTGATCCAGTATTCTACGGTACCATAATTTTGAATGTTTCCTTTGACTCCTAAGGAATAAATACATATGGGATTGCATTCATTTTCTTTTCAACATTAAAGTACTTAAGTCAAAAGCCAGGAAACGCCACAAATTAAAGATTAGTTATCTTGTGACTATGCATTATGACGGTGTTTGTGACATGAGACGTGCAGTTCATGTTAGAAACAGAAACAACTACTTCTCTGGCTCTGCATGTATGATCCAAAACCGAAACATGACCATTTTTTCATATTGTAATCTGCAATATTTACTGTCCAAGCTATAGAGTCAAGTCAAGTTAATTATTTTAATCTCTTTAAAGCAAATAAAGCTTAGGACAGTTTTGTATGTCAACAGTTGGAAGTGTCCCGTAAAGTGGTATGCAGTTTAAATTACTGGCAAAAATACCACTTTATAATGGCTTATTAAACCAGATTTTTGACAAAAGCAGGCAGTTAGAGGTCTCTGAATATACTGATCTGACAAAATACTTCTAAAAGAAAAAGTAAAGCAGCACAGAATATTAAATACTTCTTAAAAAAGGCTTGTTCAGGATATCTTAAAATTATTTTAAAACAATTAGTTAAATTAAAAGGAAAAAATGCACAAAACCTAAACCAACTCCTCCCCAGATTATGCTACTACATGAAATATTATTAACTGTAATCACCATTACTTGCACGTTTTTGATGCCTTACGACTATTATATGAAGACCTCTGACTTACCAGTTTGAATTACAACCACTCTATCTGTTTCTTGCTTTATTTATTGATGAGGAATGAGGGGATATATTTATGACATTTGGGCTGGATATAAAGCACTGATGTTTGATTGTCTTAGAATGCGTGAATGTTTTTGTTTTTAATGTATATTCTGCCAAACAGTGAAATTACATATGCAAAAGTCGAATAATTTAATTTCATTTAAATATATTACAAGACGTCACTGAAATTACTGAATGTTTCACAGTTGAAGTAGGGCCCCCTTGTATCAATAACAGTCTCAGAGGATGAAAGAAACTTATATTAAACGACTAAAACACTTACCAATTACTTACCAATTTGTTACTAAAACAATTACCAACATAAAAAATAATAAAGTAAAATGAAAAAGAATATCAGTCTTATTTTAAAATATCTTCTCTACAGTATTCATAGAGAAACTCTAACATTTGAATAGTACTACAATGCAATCAAGTACACTGCTCTACTAATGACTTTTCTCCATGTTGTTTTTGTATAATTCTGTTGAGTAAGGTGATACTATCTTTTATTAAAATTCTCTACATATGTAGTATTAACACTTTGCAAGTAACCTTTATACAAGACAAAGAACCACTTGCTATTTTCAGACAAGATTCTCTAATGCCATTTCCAGCATGTCACATACTTCAGGATCACTATATTAACACCATCTTTGTCCTCAGCTATTATGGGCAAAACTGCACCTGTCAGAGCTTTCCCACATCTGTCGGTAGAATCACCAGAACATGCTGCACATTCAACAGGATATATGTTGTGTAAACCTTTTTTTTTTTTCTTTTGAAATAGTAATACACAAATTCATTGTTGGCCAAATACACATTACTTAATTGTCACTTACAATACTGCATCAAACAGAATAGGTTTTGATATGTTAATTACCAACTAAATTTGCTGTGCTGTAGATCTTCCCATTGTTTTCCAAGATTTCATGGAACTTCAGCTGACATGCGGCAACTGTTTCATAATCTGTGCCACATGCATGATGAACCTCAAGTGTGATACTGTTTTGCTGTATATAGTGCAAGAAGCAGTCATCAGCCTGCACAATATACTGAGAAGTGAAGTCATATGATGGGGTACGCCCATAAACTACTGGGGTTGTCTGAAGTTCGAAGTCATAGAATGCATAAGTACAAAAAGTTGCAGGTTCGTGGTCACCAAAAGCGTGCATAGCTCCAGAAGAGAAGATCACTTTGCTGATATGAATTTCAAAAAGGTTCTCTCCTCTTTCTAAATGTAAAGTTTCATCAAATTCATCCACTGGATCACCTGGCAATATTTCTGGTCTGGATTTATGTGGTTTTGTACCATAGACAATATCTCTTAGTTGGGCTGTAATAAATAAAATAAAATAGAGCTACAGTATGACCGTCTTGTTTAAAAATGAAATATAATTAATAACTGACTAAAGAGGGGAAAAAAGCGTAATTCAATTATATTAACAATGTTACTTTCTTAAAGGTGTTACCAAAAAAGAACTCACACATTTAAAATCATACATCTACTGCTCATTTAGCACACGGAAAACAATCAAGAATACCTCCACAATGGAGCTGCTTCAATATACATAAAAATAGACACAGGCCCCTAACAATTAATAACAGATTACAAGGGAGTTAACAAGCAAAAATTCAGAAGCCTTATGCAATGATCAAAATAAGTATCATTATGCAAATGTAGCAGAGACTTAAGGTAGATTTTTTTGTAGGGTTGAACTAAATTTGCCAGAGAAAGAAAGAATACATCTGACTTTTAACCTCTGTAATATTTCGAGTGGACGGAACTATCAGCAAAGACCTTTACATGTTGCCCAGCGTCACAGGTGGTAAATAGTGAACAAATGCTTACAGAGGTTGGACATAAATCATCATGTAGTCCTTTAGTACAGGGCTTGGAGACAAAACATGAAAATTGTTATGACATTGGGGTTCGTAAGGTATCCTATTTCAGGCTTTCTATGCACCTTTTACACACTGAAGCCATTAAAACAGCATTTTAAATTCATCATATTGAAATATTCCATAGGTATATTATACCATGACTTTGGGATTTTTAGCAACACACAAAATGTTTATGTGGTGATAGGACAGCAAAATAAAAGGTTGACCATAAATGTACAATTTAAAAAAAAAAAAAAAATAAAAAATATCTAAGTTTGGTAGTTTTATTCTTACTCAGCAATAACTGCAGCATAAACTGCTTTGTTGAATTTTGTTTGATTATTAACTTTATCATTTGTGTCAATGAAACAGCACACAGATAATTTTCCATGTAAGAACTGACCTTCCTACTAGTTTTAGGAATAGAAAAGTGTTTCAACTGAAGAACAAATTTACAACAATAATTTGCAAGAGATAAAATATTTTAAAAATTAGAGAAGAATATACTTTAAAGATACCTTCTAATTTTCTGATGCGTGCAGCTCTAATATCAAGAAGATGGACATACTGTTCCAGTTTTAACTCATAGTCTTTCTGTAGACTTTCCATCTTTTGTGTCACTGCTTCTACTTCAGTCTGAAAAAAATTTACATGTAAAAAGGACTTGAGGCTTGTCTGCAATGATGCTGCACATGCTTTTGGCTACAAACTAAAATACAGTTAGATTTGAGGAAAGAACATTTAGAGTACACAAAAATAGCAGCAATTTTTAATTCAGCAATACAGCAATTAGTTCAAATTTCAGCAAAATCTAAAAACATTACTAAGAAAAACAGACTGGCTATTCTTTCAGGACAATGTTCCTAATAGTTTCTTTAATTATTTTGTTATTTTAAACATAGATTAATTGAATGAAAAGTCAAAATATGATCTGCAATAATCCAGCACAAAAGAGTAAAAGCAGAGTGTTTATTATTATTATTATTATATAAGAGAAGCTTATTTAATAAGGACACTTACTATTTTTCCTGTGAGGACCTGGTAAGAGCTCAGAGATAATCCCAAGAATGCATGGTTTGAGGGCTCTGATCA
>WAAD01027083.1:3113-13376 GCA_013389945.1 Fregata magnificens | reverse complement strand
TAAAGTAAAAAAAAAAAAAAAAAGCTTTGCTAAACTTTTTGGGCGTTCTCCTTTTGCCTTCATCTAGCAGAACAAATGCAAATGTCTGAGCAATATTTGTCATAATTTCAAGATTTCTCACAGTTTTTCTAAAGCAGGCGTACTATATTAACTTGTATTTAGTATAAATATGGTATATTCTGAAGACTACTTTTTGTTACAGATTTTTTGTTATGAAAAATATTAGCTTATTTATAAATTGTAGGATATTTGTCCAAGGATGTATGTGTTAGTGCTAAGTAGGACTGAAAATTATATACAAGTGTTTCCAATAGCTTTAGCCTGAGGTCAAATTCAGTGTTGATGCTGAACTAATTGCTTTGGACAGTTTTTTTTCAGTGGGGACAAAATTGAGTAGATTGTTTATAAGCAAGTGGTCCTTTGAACCCTTAGTCTCTCTGGTCGTTCTATGTGAGATAAATTATATTTAACCTTATATGCTGTGTCAAAGGCATGCTTTTCTACTTAGCCATGTTTAAGTCACAAGGCTGTGTAGGATCTTGTAATTGTTTGTGCCCATGAAGTTTAACATCAAGACTTAGAACTGATTTGCATCTTAATCAAGGAAATCTCAATCTATGCCTGATTATTGGTGTTTCTTTTCAATGTTTGAGTTTCTTGCTTCCTGTTTTTATGAACTTACATCCAAATTACAAAGACTGAGGAAAAAAAAAAAGTAATCCGTTGTCACGTCCTCTAGTAATCGTGTGTCTGGAAGAAGATATTTGTTGCCATCTTCAACTGCCCATTGCATTTCTTGGGAAAATCAAAAAGGTTTTGTTCCAACCACGATAAAGGAAAAGAAAAGCTATTGAAATCTAGTATGTTCTTATTCTTTGTAAAAGGGAGAATCTATTTTGTCACTGAAATTGCAGGAGGTAGCACTATACTGGTCTAGGAGTAATGTTTGGACTAGGAAAATTAGCTGTCTTTTAAAATGTCACACTTCGTTGGGGAAGATTGGCTCTGAGCAGCTAATCTGTTTTTAAGATAATAAAACCTTACCTACATTGAAATTATTTAAAATAATTGCTAATTTGTTAACTACTTACTGGTTTACCCAGGTGAGATGTGGGCTTAATATTTACAATTTCTGAAGTCAGTATTCACTTGCTTTCAATAGAAACAAAACAGATGAACATTGATTCTCAGATTTAGTCAATCTTTTAAGAATGTATAGAAGAAAAAAATAAGTGCTCCTGTGCCTGTAGAATGTATAAGAAATCCAGACAGTAAACAATACTGATGTAGTTTGTAACTGTGTGACTTCTAGCATGTCTGGCAGTTCTGGCAAAAATTGGACATGTAATCTGAACTGATATGCATAAAAAGAAACTAATCAGGATTAAAAATAGTAGACGTGTTTAGACTGGCAATCTAATTAATTAAAAGAAAAAGTAAAGGGATAAATGAAATCATGCCTTAAACAGATTAAAATGTGAAACTGTTTCTTTTTACCCCAGTAAAATAATGGCATGGAAACAAAAATTTTGCAGAGTTGGAGTGGTTTACATTTATGTTGCTCAAGTAAATTGCACACATTTAAGTTTGAAATAAAGTTCTGTATAAGACCTTTAACTTTTTTTATTTGAGGATACAAGTAGCAATAAGCGAGCTTCCTATAAAACCAAAATATACTACATATAATTTTCCCCTGAGTTCAAATTACATGTTCTTTCACTAATTTTTGTTTTCATGCAGCAAAGAATCAATAAATTGTTCTCATTTTTTTCAGCTAACATTCATTGTAAGTCTGTTTACTTTTGTAATTAAGAAAAAAAATTAACTAAATCCTTTTTTAAAAGTTCTGAGGCTAGGGGTTTGTGTAATAAATATAAATTTTGGACTTTTTAACATTTTATATGAAGGCTATGTATTAAACATTATTGCTACATTTAAAAATACATTTCAGCTGTTTTGTTCTAAAGTGAAAGATTTTTTTAGAGTGAGTTTTGCATGCACTTGTTTGATATGCTTTAAAAACTGATTAAGGAAATGGAACCTTAATATAATAACATATAATGCTTTACTGTGGAGACTTGAGTTGATTTACTCCAAAACAGAGACAAAAGGGAGATACAGACATTGAAACAGGATTAAACAGCAAGTAATAGCATTTTAGTTGTAATGTGTACACATTAGCATGATTTGGGAATAAGTTTTATATAGTATGTGAGCATCCTCCACCTGTGGATGTGATGTCAAAATTGCTTGGTCAAGGTGGGATCTGTGTTGAAATACTAGTCAGGCTCTGTGGTTCCAGATGCCTCCGTTGCCATTTGCTTGTGCTCAGAATTCATCAACCTCCTTCCCAATATTTTTTTCCTGAAGTTTGTATCTTGCCTGTAGCTCAAGGTCTGTGAGTATCTCAGATATTTGACCCTTAAGATTGTCCTAAACTCATATCAAGTGGATGTGACATGTCTTGGCCTACCAAATACAAAGTGTTGACAAGTTGGAAAGATAACCATCTAAGCTCACTCTGTTCCTCTGATACTTTGAAGGAGGGTGAAAACATGTTTTGGCCATGGTCAGCCTGGCCTTTTCGCAGGAGAAGTTTCTTCACCTTTACTCATTCAAGCCACAGAGTATTTCACAGCACAAAAAGCCTTTCCTGAATACAAATGTGCCCCTTGTGGTCTAAACTTGCCCATCAGTATGTTGCTGATGGATGATACCTGGGTTGTTGGTCTGCAGCAATTGCTGCTCCAATTGTTGAAAGATCTTGGAAATGAATGGAGAAAATAAAGCCCCTTCGTGGCCCATGTTGAGCCAATCATTTGTCTCTTACGGAGGGTGGTATTGAGCAAAAGAGCATATTTACTAGTGATAACCTAAGGATGAGGAATTTCCTTGAGTTGTTTCTTCCTTGGATTGGCTCATAGGCTGAGTGGGAGATTTGATGCAGAGATTTTTACATACGCTGTGTCCAGGAACGGCTATTGGAAAGGCAGGACTGATGTTTGGATAGGCAGGACTTGGTGGAGTTGTCTGAGCTATTGTGAATATGCTAGTGGGATGCTTGTATTTTTGTTTGTCACTTAGTTTTCCTTTTAAATGTTTCAATTACAGTTGTAATGTTCTGAAGTGGTGTGAACTTTTTTGAACTGTTTTGTAGTTTGCACTCCCACTTTGATGCTCTGAGTTTCTCTGTTTATGTACTTGAAGGATTTCACATGCGTTTTATTAGTGCTTCACTCTAAAGAATGCAATTCTGAGGCTTTCACTATTCCGTTTGCAAATGGTTGTTCAAATATAATTTTTATAAAGAGGGAGTATGAAAAGTCTGTAGGAAGCAGGAGTGAATTACATCTTGTCCTTACTGACACTCTGAGTGTAGAAGACACTGAGAAGTTCCACTCAATTTCTATTGCCTGTCTCCTCCCCCTCTTACTTGAAGTTCCTTGAGTTTCACTTGTTTTGCCTCTGAGCCACGCAGAGTTGCCAGCAGGATTTCTGCTTCTCCTGCGCAGAGACGTGGGCTGTTCCCCAAAGTGTAAAGTCATAAACAAGGCCATGTCAAAGGCTGAGGTGAAAAAGAAGGTGGATGCGTTGAAGAAACCTGGGAGTAAGCAGTAACAGGAGATAAAAAAGGAGTTGTCACTCCTGAATTCTAGTCCTACATACAGGAAAATGTAAATTTTCTCCCACAGCTGACTTGTTTTGCAAAGAAGAATGCTATTCATTGATTTTTATACATAGGTGAAAATAACCTTCAAGTCTCGCAATAAAATAAGTTAGTGGGAGACAAGCTAAAGTAAGAAAAATGAATGTGAAGTGAGTTGCCGTCAGTGCAGAGGTAGTTCAAGAAATTCACTGGATTATAGTAACTATTTCAAAGAGAATTCCAACTTTACAGTGACAGTGGTTGAAGGCTAGTTACCAAAGCAGAATGACACTTTAAAAAACTCAAATGCTAATGATATGCAATGGAAACAGTTTAATACTGTTTCAGTATAAAAGCTGTTTTAAGGCACCATCTCTTCAGAGAGTGCACCATTGTTTTGTGAAATCTGTTTTGGTTTAACCTACAGATGTGTTTATGTAACAGATCCCTTATATTAGCTTGTAAAACCTTTCATTGCAGTCTTGCATTGTACACTTCCAGTCCCGGAAGTGTATTTTTGAATGAGCTTACTATTTTACCAGATACTCCTTTCATAAAGGGCATCAATGTATTTATGTATGGTAGGTCTGTTGTACAAAATTAAGAGGTATGGTTGTTTAATTCAACTCTTTTTTTTTTTTTTTACCTTGTCTGCATCCTCCCAGAGTAAAGTATATCATGCACTGCTTGTGTATTGCCAAGCGTACTTTGTAAGTGTATATGCAAAAGCATAAGGATCTTGCACAAGGAGTTTCTTTACCAATGTTTTATTGCTAGAGACATTATTTGTTTAGACCCTTGGGGACCTTGAATAAACAATAAGGTTTCACTGTAAGGGTGCTAGACAGATGATCTATTTGCATTTTCTTTTATGTTCTTGCAAATGTCTGTAAAACTGTCAGTTTGAAGGAGCCAGTTTATCAGTGAAAGGATAAGGAAGAGATAAGTCAGTTTAGTTCCACATGTTTGAAGTAGCTACTGCACTTACCCACATGTGTGTTGTGGATGAAAATATGCTACTGAAGTATTTTAATTTTTTTTACTAAAGGCAGGAAAAATAGTAGAATAAAAAGCCACTTCTGAGTTAAAGTCAAAAAAAGTACTTCCACAAAACAAAATTTGAATGCAAAAATCACTGTGCCTAATCCTATCTAAAAAACCCCTGAAATTCTCGGCTGTGATAAATCTGAGATTCACCCCTTTTAGTGAAATATATCTGAGCTTGGAATGTGGATTTAGGTGATGATAAGCATGAAGAAATTCAGGCCATAAATATCCTTACATAATCTTCAAAAAGAATATCAGTTTGTATAGGTGCCTGCCTTATGCTGTTGTCAAATTCAAATTATCAGTGCTTTTTCTGTTATGTCTATATTTAAAAGTTGATTTTAGCTTTAAACTTCATACAGTTTTACATTTATACCTTATCTGTTATGCACAATTTGTTTTGATTTCTAGAAAAAAAAAAAATCACGTCCTATCTGTGTTGTCAGTGATTTCCTTTACCTCCAACTCTAACCGTTTTTACCAGTGCCATTGTATGTAAAAACAGAAAATCAAACAGAAAACCCAACCCACACCACAAAATAAAACAAACAACAAAAACCCTAAGTTACCCCGGATTGAGTGTATGTCTCTTTATTAGCCTCGTGATGGCTATTATGCCTTTGCATTGTCCTTGCAGATGTTTCTCTTGAATTTTTTTTTAATTTCTCCTTCAGTTATTTTGCTTGTGGCCTAAACATTGCATTGAATTATTTTTGTCTCATTTAATTGTAAGACTCATGCTACTATGCTGCACTGTTAAAGTCTTATTTTTTACTGATAAAGTGATCCTTGATTTTGCTATGCATTTAATATGGAGGGATTTTAGTTGTATATACTTTTGACTTCCTAACATACCCAATCATTAGTGGATTACTGGTCACAGATGTTATATGTAGTAAAAAGCATGCAAGCATTTACATAACAAGACATTCTGCATGTGCAATCTGCATGTTGACAGGACTTTCTTATTTTGAAGGCTTTGGATGCCATTTCAGTTTTGTATTCTGTTGAACTACCCAGATCAGTGTGCTAATTTACCCTTATGGATGGTGTATGGGCTTAAGTGCACTACTGGGCGTGTGGACTTAAGAATGTTTTCAAGTTAGAGGGACTTGTTTAATAAGAATAGGGATGTTGGGCTTTAGGGATAAAGCTGGGAATTCTAGTGAAATTGTTTAAATATAAAGGTTATCATGAAAATGAAATAATTGCTTTCGAGTCTTAAGGGACTTAAGTGTTAACAGGCAGTGTATTGTGCTTACTTAAGTATGAATGCATGTGTGTTTAAAAAAGAAAAAAAAGAAGAGAGGGGAGGAGGGAGGGGAGAGGGGAGCAGAGGAGAGGGGAGGAGGGGGGAGAGGGGAGAAGGGGGAGAGGGGAGAGAAAAAGACTGTAGCTATTAAGTATCCCAGTATCCCACAAACAACTGGATCTTTGGAACTGCTGAATCATGTGAAAGTCAAAATAAGAGCTTCATGTTGAATTTATGAATTTATGAAGCATAAGCAAATCACATTCACAAAGATATCTCCTACCTGTGAAGAAAGGAAAAGAAATAAGAGCAAAACTTTCTACCATTTTGATGCATTAGTTTATTAGTTTCTGTGCTGCCTTTGAAGCAAGATTAGAGAAAAACGTCTTCCCCAGACAGAAAAAAAAAATGCCACAAAACCCCAACATTTCTTGGGGGGAAGCTCTGTGTGCCAGTGTTTTGGAGCAGAAGTTTGAAATTTGACAGGAGAAATAAACTTAGTGTCTCAGGGATCTGTCTCTACCATCTTTTTACAAATCTATTCCACTTCAGTCAAGTAGAAAGACTTTGAAAAGTTGCAGTTGACACATTTTGGTAGACACTTTCAAGATCTTAGCAGCTTATTTCCAGACAGGTTGCATTTAACTGAGCTCACTCCAGTGTGGGTGGGACGATCAGGAATTTTTCTATAGTTATAGTTCTGAGAAGGGTCACGTCTTTGCTAAGGTAGATGTGAGAACTGAAATGATTAAACTCTTTTCTTTCATGCTTTTTTCCTTTTTTTTTTTTTTTTTTTTCCTTCCCCCCTTTCCAGCAGCATAAGAATCTGAAACTGGTGAGGTGAGAGGAAAGAGAATAGGACAGGGTCTAAGGCTGGAAAGAGATAGGATTGCAGATGAACTAGAAGCAGTCATGCTCTTGGGAAATGCACAGAAATCTGTCTGCTAAGATTAATTCCTCTCTATAGTTTGGAATGCAATGCAAGATTTGTGAGTCACCATTCCTATCCTGGCAGCAAATATCTGTGAAATCTCTGGCTGTCTTGCTTACCCCCTCTTCATCATTGCTAATACCAATCCATACTGCAGTATGGAGGTTGTATTTCTCTGTATATATTGAACAGCAGAATTTAGTATTTACAGATTCCTACTCTGCTGATGAGAGCCATGTAGTGTCAATTTGACATAACACAATTGCTTTTTTCTTTTTTTTTTTGTAAGTGTAGGATACATAAATGACCCAGTCTTCCCTATCAACCTTTGAATAATTGATGTGGCAAAGTTAATAACTCATAAATGAGGTTATACCACTGCCATCATGCTAATGATGCTGGCAGTGCAATTGGAGAATTTTATCATAGCTGTCTTTGTCAGAGTCCCAGTGTTGCAAAAATTTAAGCCAGGGTGTTGAAAATACCCACTCATTTTGTATTCTGCTTCATTTTGACACAAATATGTTTTAATTTTAGACAAAAAATTGAGGGTTTTCTGTGCAAGTTACTTGAAATTGGATGAGCACTTCCAGTGACAAGAAGAGGTGCTTTAAAATGTTACCATTTGGCTTCATATTAGTATATATTAGTTATATTAGTATTCGTATATGTTAGTACACTACAGGAGTATTAAGACTGTAAGACATTATTTGTATTCACTGCTTAAGTAATAACTGCATAAGTGTTCTTAAATTTGTTCAGAGAGAATCATGGCTTATAAGGCCAGAAGGAATCACTGCAGTCTAGTCTGACTTACTTCACAAAGCAAACTGCAAGGCTTCCTTGAATTACTTTCTATTTGTGCTAGAGCAAAATTTAAAAAGCTTGCCATGGCATACCTGATGAATATGAATGTAAGTAAACAGGAGTCTTTCAGCAAAAAAAGTTTGAGGTACAAAGAGGTAAAAGGGTTTACCTAGTCCTCACACATACTTGAAAACCATGTTTTCTCAGAGGTTGAGGTCAAGGCTTTAGTTTCTGGTCCAGTTGTTAGTCTCTGACATGTTTTCTTATATAATTAGTTTATTTATTACTTTCTCTTGTAGGAAGGGGATCATCTAATTCAAAATTGCCATCTGTCCCTACAGTTTCTTCAGTGCCTGAGGATTCTGCTTCAAATATGAGGTAACTTCTTCAATTGAACATCTGAACAGCTGGGCTGTGGCTCACATTTTTGATATTACAGTTGATATTCTGATTCCACATCACTTAAGAAGGTTGTTTTGCTGATGTTCAATACCTAATGAAGGTTCGGGAAAATATGAGTGTCAGATTGTTGATTCCTTCTTATACACGTATATCATTTAAACATTGCCAAAAACTATAGTCCATTCTACAAAATTTCAGCAACTTCCTTCTTTTTTTGTTAATCACATATATCTCTCTACTAGTATTACAGACAGGCTTGAACATGCTTTGGAAAAAGCTGCCCCACTTCTGAGAGAGGTTTTTGTGGATTTTGCTCCATTTCTTTCTCGGACTCTTTTGGGCAGCCATGGGCAGGAGTTGCTGATAGAAGGTACAAGTAAGTTTCCATTTTTAAAAAAAGGTTTTTTTATGTGTGCTTATATGTGCTTTTTACCTTGGAGACTGAAATTTTTTTTTTTTTTTTTTTTTTCCTGCTGGTTCTGCCTTAGAAGCTTTCTTCCTGCCTTCCCACACAGTGCTGTCCACTGCATTTCACTGCCTCCTGTTCCTTCTGTCTTTAGTCCTCTGAGGTCATTGTCATTGCCTCCTCATCTTTGCCATCTCTGCTACCTCTCTGTCTCCATCTCCTCTCATAGTTTCCTATATCTCATTATGTGGGACCAACTGCTGTTGTCTCTTCCTTAGTTTTCCAACTCTTCCAGGGAATTGTCCCATAGAAGCTGGTGTATGGAATGTGTTTTGTGAGCCTTAGAAAGAAAACTTGGTGTCAGGGTCAACACTTGGATACAAAGTAAAGTATAGAGTATAGTGCAGAAAGTTAAGTACAAAGGCCTTGCATTTTTACTGTGATATTGTAACAAAAGGCTTCTTGGGAACTCTATCAGCAGAGTGTGTTACGGTGTATCTCTTGCATGTGCATCTGCTTCTGTCTTTTTGGCTTCTAATTGGAAGGCGGTCATACAGGTAAGAGGAATACATTGTCAGTATTGAGAAGAATTCTCTGGTACTTCTGAGAAGATGAAGATTGAGGTGCACAATGGCGATCATGGCTCTTCCTGGTGTTGGCTTGAGATGATTGAGTTTTCTTTCTACTGGTGGGTTTCTCTCTGTTTAAAAATGAGGCTCAGTTCTGCAATGCAGACATTCATGTCCTCAGTTTAAAAAAATCATGTTTATGGGAACACTGTGAATTTAGTAGTGAACACCAGTTTTTCAATTTTCAATTTGGTTATATCATGTAAATTTCTTTGTCCACTGATTTTTAGAGTGAAAATTACAGTTTTTGTCCAGTTAAAGCAGTGAATTGAATTAGGGCCTGAACTTGTTGCAGCTTCCAGTAAGGAAGCACTCCCGTGTTAGAAGCTCATGGTTGCTTAACTTGAGTGGATGCTTGCACATGAGCTGTATTTGCACTAATAGATCTAGTTGCCTCCTGGGGAATTAAAGTTCTTGTTTTTAAAACATTTTTGAAACTACTTGTTTCATGGATTAGGACAGGCATCCTGTATGTAGTGCTGAACAAGGTTGACATTGTCAGAAACACAATTAGAGCATGAAACACTGATAAATGTTTTACTGAAGACTGCTGATACCAAAATTAAGACTTCTTTAAACTTCACTGAAATTAAAGTTATTTAGTTTAGGAAATTAGCTTGCCTACATTTTGGGGTAGGAAGAAGTGTATGAATTGTCTTCTGTATGGCTGAAAAAGATGGGATTCTACTTTTGATTATACATGTGGGTACCGCTTTAGCTGATAAACATTTTAATGGAAGCTGCCTTGTGAACAAATTTATTTCGTTCGTTTAATAAGAATAACAGGAAAGAGATTTTTCTCAAAGCTTTATTTGCCAGGGAAGTAAGTATCCTATTTAGTTACAGCATTTCTTGACTGAAGATAAAGATAATCTGGTTTCAAAGTATTTTGACTGTAGTATAGATTATATACATACAGAGAGATGAGTATTTCATAGATTGGATGACCAAAAAAAAGCAGGAAAATTATTGGGAGTGTATGAACTGTCTAGACAAAAATAAACACACAAACCCAATTTTGGGGCCTAAAAACTAGTTATAGACAAACTCAAAACAAAATGTGAATACAAGTAATAATAGTCAAATTAGTTTGTAAACAATTGAGAATATATAATAGGTTACTGCTTGCACTTCTGCTAAGGT
>WAAD01027057.1:226-16176 GCA_013389945.1 Fregata magnificens | reverse complement strand
AAAACAATTTCATTTCTCCATTCGAGAAAACAAAAATCAATTAAAAGAATATATTTTCCTATCTAATACTACAGTTTAAAATGGCATAAAATAGAAACTTCTGAAATTTGGTGGTGTTGCTGGAGACCCATACTTTTAGAAAATCTCTACTTCAGTTAAGTATAGAGGAGCAGCCTGAAATGCTTGACAAGCTGTAATCAACATCGTAGCACTGCTTAGTTATGTCTTAACTATGCAATGTGTGATGTAGCAGCTGCAGAATGCTGACAATCAAACACTATCCAAATAAATACACTTTTTACACTACAAATGTTGGCACAGTAACTCGTTGTAAAAATAGTACAGTAGAACTTGGATGGTCTGGCCGTTATTCAAGCTTCCACCAGATTAAAGACAGAAAAAATGCTATCAACGTGAAGCCCAGGAAGTTTGTTTGATTTTCTTCTAAAATTTAATTCAATATTTAGTTATCAGTTTGAGAATTACCTTAGGGATGAGACTCAGCCTGCCTCTTCTGCTCCTCTGTTGACTACACTGAATTTCAACTCAAGTAACTATCCAGTTTGTACCCTAAAAGAAGTTTGCCTAAGCACTATTGCTAATACACAGAACACTATCAGCCATGTCTGACAGAGATTTGCTTCTGCACGTTAAGGAATGAGATACAATGTGTTTGTTTTCTCGACCGATACATATTCAGAAGTTCTAAAAGCTCTGTAACTATTTTTATTAAATACTTTCACTTATGTCAAATGAATAAATAATGCAAATAAATTTCAAGGCCACAGCCCTTCACAATCATGTATGTACATTATATTTTACAGACATTCTGGAATTAACTAAATACTTCGTGGTACTGGATATTAAATACTCTAAATTTTAACAAGTTTCATGTTACCTCACCACATTCTTGTACAGACCAGACTATTCATGGCTAACCTCACTCAGTTCTGCTAACAAAAAAAAGTATGGGATGAAATCCAAAGCAGTTAGTATGACCTTAGAACACTCAACAGTTTGCACTGATAGTTGTTTGAATGGATATTTTAAATAAAAAATTCAAATACTACTGATTTTTGAGGAAATTTGACTAAAATTACTACTTCAGAGTTGGCCCAGACATATACTGAACTGCAGGAAGACTGAAATCCATGCAACATGATTTCATCCTACATATTTGCTGTGGCCAAATTTTCAAACTCAGGTCCTCAAAAATATTCAATATTAAATTCCCCCAGTATTGCACCTCTACATTATGGCATCTAAATAAGCAGACTGTTTTCCTCACAGCCTGATCACCTGCAGTTGCATAAGACAAACTAATGAAATAAATCTTACTGGCACACTGCACAAAAATATCAGCTACTCAAATCTGAACATCAGAGTGTTTTCATACAGTCAAAGCTAAATACCACTTAGGCACCTCATCAAATAATAAATTGCTTCCTACAGATGAACTGAAATTTAAAATTACTTACATGTATTAGCACAAGGATAACTGAAGACAAAAGTGTCTGAATGACAGTATTTAACCCAAGTGTCAGACACAGAGCAGCATGACTTGAAGAACAAGAAGAAAAAAAAAATCCTGAGGGATTTGGAATACACTAGGATAGAAATAGAAAAACATCAGGAAAAACCTGTCTCATCAGTATCTAAACTTTCTCAAATGTTTTTAGTATTTAAGTTTTTAGATCTTACTTAAGAAGATCAAATTTTAAGTTATATTTCCCCAGTTCTACAGAGCTGAATCATTGGCTGCAGCCAAGAACTGAATAGGTACATGAAGGTACTTTAACATCTCATTCAGCAGTAACAAAGTCAAGACTTGAATGGTAAAGTACGTTTCTTGTATCTACATTACAAAAAGGATGCTGAAAAACTGCAGAAGGTGAAAATTGGAACAGCAGAGTTTATTAACATGCAGATCAGAAGGAAAAACAGGTGATGGAACAATTTGAAAACTGATCTGATTAGTCTGTACTGGGAGAAAAGATAATGTAGAAATACAGTTTGATTTTCTGGAGGATGGTGTTTCAGACATTCAATTACTAAAAGCCAGACAAAATAGGACAGGAAGTGAAAAAGAAAGCTTGACAAACCTGTTTGGTTCATAAGCCTTTGTTTAAAATGAAAGAATACTGCATCTTACTGTGATAGACTTGTGTGACTTCAATTTGGGTTAAAATATCAATCCCATTCAACGGAAGATATTTCAATAAATGTGAAATACTTCTAACAGAAGACAAAAATCCTACCTTTGTTAGAGGGACCATGGACAGATGAAGAGACCCTGAACTGTAGGAGATCAAAATAAAGCAAGGACTATGTTCTGCATCCTTATTGTACAGAAGCCTTTTTAAGGCCCTGGTCCTGAAAAGCATAATATGGAAGAATTAGTGCTGTTGATTTCACTGCCCTAGTGGTCTATTTATGAGAGTGGGAGCTCTTATTTTAAATTTTTAATATAAATGCTTTTCACCAAACTCTGGCAACAAGAAGAGTATGTAGACATAAATAATGGGTATGACATTATACAAATGTATGTATTTGTATATATAGAAAGTAATATGCTCTTTAGATAATAGGAAGAATTAAGACTGTACAGGCAACCTTGATTTCATGATTTCTTGATGTCAAAGCTTTACAGCAAAACTAAGGAGTTGTACAGGATAACACAATTCGAGACCAGACCTGAATACAAAACTGCATGCTGCATATTGAATATGCTTGACTTTTTAAAAATAATGGCAACTTTTCCACATAGAAATCCATTCAATTTTTCAGCGTTCAGGCTATCATGGACATACAAAAATGATATGGGCTATGAATGTTTGGTGTCATCCATACAAATGTATTTAATCAACAGAAAAATGGATGGACAACACTACTAACAAGACAAATGATTATTCCTAAGTTTTATTTGAGAGTATTGTGATAAATGTTCATTTTCTAGTTGCTGGATTTGATTAAAATGTAAACACGCCATATTTAACACATTTTTCATTTTCCCTCCTCTTTGTTTCAACAAAAACCTAAAATCACATACCCCATTTTTTCAACTTAATTAAGCATCTATACTGACAGATCCCGTAATCACACTCAGGTGTTTTCTGCTCACACTAGCTTTAAATAACTTCCTCATCAACCTTGAAAAGTTTAACAGTATTTATTTAATGGGCACAATTTAAATTTCCATGTAGTTTGTTTTAACTGGAATGGTAAAGACATTCAGTTAAAAAGAAGCACACAGAGTAAACAGCAGGGAGAAACTCAAACTCACTTACTGCCTTTAAAAAAAAAAAAAAACATGCCACAAACTTGTGCTTTACTTGCTGTAAGTCACTACTCCTTCAAATGTTTCAACCAATATTTATGAGTCTTTTCTCTAAACTGGCTTAGGGAAGCAATCTATTTACCACCTTCCATTGCAATTATCTTGCAACATGTCAATGCAATGCAAATGCTTTTGTTAAACCAAGAGCTCCACAAAGCTACACGTATCATTGAAACTCCTCTAATTTCTCCAGTCAAGGTCAGTGTAAAAGTCAATACAATAACCTTAAGCTTTCCTTAGGCATAATAATTCTGCAACTGACCCACGGAAATCCTGATGGTTCGTCAAACAAAATTAAGACCTGAAGCCTAGAAAGAATGGCCAACTGTGCTTCGAAACAAACTTTCAGATTGAAAAATGCTATCCATGACGCTGCAGTCCTTTTCTCTGCATCACAATTCCCTGCTTTCCTCCAGGAAGAGTCAGAACTACTGCTAACTACAGACAGGGATTGCCCCTTCATGTGGCCAGTTTCCTTTCTCCTTTTTTTATTTTCTTAATCTAGCCATCACAAATGACAGTCAAGACATTACATAGTGTTTTAAGATCAATCAAGACAATACCATAGCTGTATTCCATTTCCAAGGGCCACAGGTAAACTCTCTTCTGAACTATAATTAAGTACATTTAAGAACTGCTACCACTAAATCCTACCCCCAACACACTTTGTCCCACAGGATTTCCAAGTGATCAGCACCAGGAATGCACAAAAATCCTTCACAGGTCCACCAGATATTTGCAAGAGGTTTTGCCTTCCATGAGTACCTTGACAAGTCAGTGCTAAGGGCAACCAGGGATTCTCTGCTGATCTGAGTGCAAGAGGAATAAAGTTCCTACCACATTCTCCAATGTAAATGGAAGCCTCCTGAAGAACTCAATTTAAATCGATGCTGTGATAATTAATATGCAAATGATACACATCTGTTCTCTCAGGATGTCACAATTCTGTTTCTTTTTCTCAATAGGAATGTGCTGGATATGAAGCATACTGACTAATTCTGTTTATCATTTTGTTCTTCTACAAAAGCAATCCACGAAGTGTCTGTGCTTTCAGAAGCACTTCTATTGGCAAGGACTAGCGTAGATATGCATCACCTGTTTCTCTTTCATCCCTTTATTTGCTCCTTTCATCTACCAACTCACAGAACTTCACAGAATCAGTTTTCTTTGCTCCTTTGGAGTAGGAGAAGGTATGAAAATTATTTTGATTATTTTATTTCATTTGTGGATATTTCTTTTTGTGCAGAAAAGAAGATCTAGCCATTTCTTCAATGTCACAGGTGTCCTCCTTCATCAGCTGAAGTAGATATGCTTAAGAATCATGATTGATTATCAGTAAGAAATTCCTGGGGAAGATTTTCAGCTTCATTTATTGGTTTAAGAAGCCTGAATTCCAAAAATGCAGCAATGATGCCATGGCTGTAATGTACATAATATGTTTCTTGCTACATAGTAATTTCTAACTTGAGCACAATGAAACATCTCACAAATACTCTTTAGTAAGAAATGTCTTTTCCAACTTGCGCATGACATAGGTGATGCCAATGAAGACTCTCATGACATTAAAAAAAGAAAAACCACAATACTATGAAATATTACAACACCATTTAGACAACAAGGTTTCAAAGTGAACAGTTTCACAAAACTGCTGAAAATCTCTCCCCAGAGAATTCTGCTCCCCTTGATAATCCATTCTACTCCTGAAGCTCACAATACAGCTCTGCTCCAGCACACTAGTAGATGTCTCGCCCCTCTGCTTCCCCTTCTTCTTTGTGTTCTCACAAATTGAGCAACTGGATATAAATCATCACTGTACTTAGATTTATTTTCTGTCAAGTTTTGTTCTCCTAACTTTTAAATAATGTGCTGTAAGTTATTTTAATTCCTTTGCTGAAACAAATTGTTTCCTCTACAGCAAGTTCATATATCACACTTTTTTTTCTGCAGTATATAATCACAGGTATTTTCATTACACCATTACTATATTTAATCCCAATATTAATTTCAGACAGATATGCATGAATGTGGATGCAAAACAAATGGTTTAGTACAGCATGGCATTTTAGGACAAGTCTGTGGTAACTGAGTAATCAACATCATTATATATTTCAACTGACCCTGTTTTCTGAGGGCAGTCTAACCTGCAAGACCTATAGTATTTTAGGAATGCTTTATCTACCATAAGAGTGATGTTTACCTAACTAATGTTTGCAAGGTGCTCTACAGACATGATGCATGCATGTGAAGTACCACCATCAATTTTCCACGTTGGAAATGCCTTTGGAAAATAGTTTCATCACATTATTGCAGAAATAATTACAGAGAACTCAGTGATCTGTGACTGAGGCACTCCAACACATACCACTTTAGCAAGACAAACTATCCTCTTGTGTTTTCATCAGGACCATCTGACAAAACACAGTAATTTTTAAAAGAATTAAAACGGGAACACTTTACTAAAAAAGAGAAAATAGCAGAATTGACTCTTCATGCAATGACAAGTGGACCCCACTGAGATCTGGTCACACTAAGAAACAAGCATAAGATGAAAGGAAAGAAGTTTTCACATGCCTGTACTGGGCTGAATTTGGAAGACTGAATCATCCTCAGGAAACACCTATACATACTATCTGCCTCATCATCAGATATTTAGAAAACATGAAACAATCTTATATAGAGAAAACAACCTATGGAATGTTTTAGATGTATTTTTAAAATGAAATGTTTGTGTATTTTTCTGTCTGCAGTCATGTATTTCACTTTATTAATTATTATTTGTTTCTCAAACTTTTTGCTGCAACCATGACTTTGGCTAAGTACATATGAGAGACCACAGCAAGCAGAAGTGAGACACTCTAGGATTTGAAGTTGCATTCGTTCCCTCCAAAGGAAGCTGATGGGCACTGATGCTCCTAATTTTAGCATGACAGGTAGGTGTCTAGGGTTGTGCTGAATGAGTCTGGTCTTGTGATTTAAACTAGATAGGGTAGATCTGTGTGGCTCAGAAAAAAACAAGCTAAAATATTATGCAATCCTAGCAGACACCAAAACAGCAAATTTTGAAAAGTTTTGAAGTCTGCAATTTTGAGTCTTCCCTGAGTCATAGCAGGCAACTCATCAGGAAGCTGTAACTTTTCTGGTAGTAAAAAGATTCCCAGTTCACTCTTGCAACACCATTTCCATTGCCTACACAAACAGGAACTAACAGATTCAGAACCAATCTAGGACTGATTTTTGCCTATCTAGGTCTCAAGGCAACAGGAACCAGCAGTTAAATGTTGTGGAAAGGGGAAAGCCTTACCCTCCTCAACAGGATGGGAGAAACAGAAAGAGCAGCCTCGAGCAGACCAGAACAATGGAGCTCCAGGTCCTGGTTAATGGCACGGGAAGGTACACACAGCGTACACCCACTCTTCACTGCTAGGAACTACTCAGAAACTACAAGTATTTGTAAAACATGACAGACTTTATTCCAACAGCTGCAACCACTCCGTGAGAGCTAAATCCTTTTATCACCTCTGCTGTTCAGTGCATATATTGATTTTACAAACATTTCCAAATAACTGCAAAGCTGAAGGATCACATCTATCTTGTTGGATAAGGGTGGATGCTCCAATTTTGCTGAATAACCTCACAGTAATAACAACACAAAAAAAAAGATTAGAGAAAGAAATTTCCTCCTTCCTCTCTGACAGATATCAGGAACTAAACTATGAAATCCATATTCAAACATCTGCTGGATGTCAGAAATGCCAATCACCAAACCACCACCACCCTTCTTCAGTTACATTTGTTAGGTGGCTCAGCACTTCAGAAAATCAGGCAACTGTCTAGATCTAGGCTGTATTAATTGTAGGCTTTCATTCCTTAAAATGTTGTCCATCTTATAAACCTAGACAATAAATAAAGAAATACAAAAGAATTTATAATTTAGACACATTCTACCATGTTAAATACTTACTATTTAGCTGGCCATAAATATCAAAACTTTTTATGTTTGTATGATGAGTTCACCATTATAATGGAAAAGGAGTTTTAGGAACTGGCTACCTCATGTCCCACACCTCCCTCACTAATCAAGGTATCATTTTCTAAGGGCTTATACATTGGTTTATACATCCATTGTTCCACTGGGTTGTGGCTCAGTCTTATGCAGGAAACACTTGGATTTAAAAATATACTTCTTTTTCAACTAAATCTCATTTATCCTTATGACCCCATCTTCTTAGGCACTGTCTTTATTTTACTTCTGTACAAGACAAGAATGTCTCAGAGTGTTAGGCTGAAATTTCAAAGCACTGAAGCAGCTTTGAGAACAAGTAGAACTGGAATCTAAAGAAAATTTGGTCTTAAAACACTTAAATGCATTTTAAGATTGTATTTTTAGGTCCAAAGGATGTACATCTGCATAGTTCACGAACATACTGGTGTGCATTTGACAAAGGGCCACAAAGATGACTAAGGGATTGGAGCATTTTTCATGAGAGGAGAGGCTGACAGAGCACGGACTGTTCAGCCTGGAGAAGAGATGTCTCAGGGGGATCTCATCAATGCGTACAGATACCTGTTGGGAGGAACTAAAGAATATGGAGCAGGAGTCTTCACAGTGGTGCCCAGTGACAGGACAAGAGACAATGGGCACAAATTGAAATACAAGAATTTCTTTTTGGACGTGAGAAAAAACATCTTCACTGTGAGGGTGGTCAAACACCAGAACAGGTCAACCAGAGGGGTTGTGCAGTCTCCATCCTTGGAAGCATTCAAAACCCACCTGGACACAGCCCTGAGCAGCCTGTTCCCGCTGGCCCTGCTCTGCCAGATCTACCTCATCTGCAGACGATCTCCGTTGGCGCCTTCCCACCTCAGCTGTTCCATGTTTCTAGATTTGCTTTCATATTTTGGAAGATTATTTTGTCATTTACTGGTATAATGGAACTGCTTATATACAGGTGCTATATATATCAGTTTTTCCAGATTTTTCCTCTTCTTTTTGTGTGATTTTTTTTCCCCCCCGTTGTTGGAAATAATGCCTGGGATGGGGCATAAAATAACATATACACTGCATACACATATATATGAACACTTGGAAGATCAATATTTTCAAAAGCAAAAAAACCCTTATCAGCTTAGAATAAAAATAATTTGGCCATATGAAGTACATAGAGTTGCACAGGCAGATTAGAAGAGCACAAGTAATTTAAATGGTAATACTGAAAACAAAGTAAAACAGAATAAAGGTTAACTTCATAAGGTCTAACCTGAAGAGCACAAGAAGTACTTGCATTAACTCGGTAATAAAAGCATTTAACTTTTCCAGTGTGACATTATAGCTAATGAAGGTTTAATGAACTGTGTGTTTTCTCTAACCTGATTTTTGTATACTTATAAAGTAAACTGAGTGAAAGGAATTTAACATACTAGAATCATAGCTTTTACACCACATTAGAAGACTTTAAAAACTTGTACGGTTGTAACATATGTGCAATTCTGAAAGGCAGGCACTGTGAATGCCAGCATTATTAACAACATAAAAATCCATATTTTATACTATCCTAAACACCCTGTGTCTAATTACCTCAACACAGAGATTCTTTGTAAACGACCTAAGAGTGTCCCTTTGTCTCTAGAGTCTGAACTATTCAACTAGCAAGAGGAGAAAGGGGGTTTAACTGCACTGTAGAGAACATCAAGCAAAAACAGAGTATTTGTAATGAGTCATATGTGTGCTAAATGGCACCAGTTCTCTAGAACTCCAAAGTACCTAATAATTAGGATATCTCTTGAGAGCACTTGGACAAATAAGTAGGTGGTAACAAAGGAACATCTAATTTTCCCAGTATGTGTATGCAATCATCAGCTAAGTGGCCATCCCCTATAGAGCAGATAAGGCACAAGGAAGACAGTATAAAGTACCATGTTTTACATCTCCACTTGACAAAAAAAATACACGCTAGCATTGCTACTTCATGGGAGGAAAGATGCTATTGATGTAGAACAGGGAAAACAGAAATAACTGTTTGTCCACATTAAAAAAATGAAAATGAGATTTAACATTGATGAAGCCTCAAAACTAGTATCTAGTTCCCAACAGTGGAATGTAATGTTCAGTTCTTCCATGAATATATCATATCCCAATATAATATTGTAATATGAGAACATGGGAAAACATTTTACAAGTCAGGAAATGACAAAGTGAAGGTTTCTCATACAAGCAAAGAGAAGATTTTGTTGCTACGAAAAGATGGTACAGAATTGTGTTGTGAATAAACAGAAGTATTTACTCTTTAAAATCTCTGATACATTTAAAGTAACTTTTTTCAATGGTTTTGTATGCAATTAGTTAGCATCCATAACAATATTTTAAAATATAATTTAATTAAACATGTAAGCCATTAAATATGATTTTGCTATTACCAGAAAAAGTCCACAGGCTTTGTACACACCCAACAGTGCAGGGTCTCTGGACTCGTCTGGACCTGTATTAGCCTGAGCTGATTTTAGCTTGTTTTAACTATAAGAGCAATTCTCTAGTCATCAAACAGTCAAATTGACTTTTGTCTAACTTGTTCTAGCTTAGTTCTGTGAATACAATATATGTTAACAATCTAGCAAACTCATGTACCTACTGAGTAACCCTACATTGTCTACAGCAATTTCACATTGTGTATAGCTTTTCTGTAATAATTCATTTGGACTATTAGTGTTAGTATCATTATGACTGGACTACTGACAACTGCATTATACTTTAATTATACTCATAAAATATTAATTAGACATAATTAATAAATCCTTGCATCTGTGTATAATGTATTCTGTCTTAGCCCATAGCAAAATTTTGAGTGTAAAAAAGAATGAAATTTAGGAATGAATTCTAACTGAGACTTGAGCCAAGTGTATGTATCATGTGCTCTGCTGTTGTATCACAATAAAGAAGATATTACTGATCACAGAACTTCAGTCTGAATACACTATATGTTGGTTTTAAAAAGCTAAAATGCTGACAGTTTCAGAAGAAACTGCAGACAATTTAATTCAGATCAACAGCATTTTGCCATTTGCTCTAGTCCACTTCCACACCTGTACTTACAGTAGCTGTTAAATATTTTTCTTTTTGACATACCATCTCACATGCACTATGACTCCTGTCCCTTCATAAGAATAAGTATCTTTCTCTAAAATAAGGATTCAGCTTTTCCCATTGCTCCCCAGGAAACTGCTACAGCTCCCAGATTTATTCACCCCTCTTATGCCTCAGGATCTATAAAAAAGACACATGAAGGCTCAGTCCCAAATCCTTCATTCAGTTCATTGGCTTGGCATCAGGCCAATAGCTAGGAAGATTATTTTTGCTAAACAACTAATTAAAATTTTCATTTATTTATTTTAAGTTTTTTTACTATCTATTGATAGGCATCAGCATTTATGGAACAGAAAAACCCTACAATTACGTTATAGTTTTCAGCTTTCTCATACATGAAGATCACTGGAATGAGATGGAAACGGAAAGATAATTGTGATTTGATCCATAAGACATAATTACTATCTGATTATACAGCATTTCAGTATAAATACAGGGTAATTAAACAGGACTTAATTCAGATGTTGCAGCTGCCACTGTCACTGTGCAGTATAGCCTGGTTTTGACTAGTTTTTCCGTCTTCACTTCTGTACTGTGAAGGCACTATCTTTAAAAGAACTCTGTATTTTATACTGAAATATACTTTTTTCAAACAATTGATCTTCTTATAATTTTTAAAAAATATTCTCACGTGTCCTGGATTATAGTAGTACCCAACCACGTACAGACAAACTTCAGAAGAGAGCAAAGTCCTGCACTAAAAAGCCAGAGATGCAGATGGTACTATTGAGGACCATAAGGCTTGGAGTCAAACGAGACTTGTGCCCTGGTCCAGGTGCTCCTCCTCTATTTTTTTTTACAGGTTGGGAGTCACTCACTAGAAGTATATGGAGCGTTTTTAGTACAACACTACTACAGCACTTGACATTTCAGAATAAAAGTTGAAAACCACCATACGTATGTACCCTGTGAACAACCTGGAATGGATGGGACTTACTGGCTCTGATAACTTAAGGTCTGAAAGAAATGTGCAAAATCATAGAAAGTTGGAAGAAAATTAAAAAAGTTAAAAAAAGGTTCCTCAGACTAATCTCTGCATTACACCCTTTGGAAAGGAATTCTAGTACATGAAATCTAATCACATTCCCAACACGAGCCATTGAAAAAAATCAATTCAAATGCCTATTATAAGGAAAAGTGTTGCTTAGTTTTGAATCCTCTGCCGCCTCTTAGAAGGATAAGAAGCTATTGCCTGTATCTATAAAACAAGTTATTTGGAAAGAACAACTGACCACAGAAGTTTAACCATCATTTACACTACTGTAGGAATGTTTGTTTCCCACTTAAGGAAAGCTCAGACCCTGAAGCCCACACTTTTAAATGAGATATACAATTGCAAAATGTAAGGTCCAAATTTGTTTGTCCCCAAAAGTATGAGTACAACATTGAAGTAGATTGTGCAATTTGTCTCTTAATCTCCAAATAAACATAGCAGATAATGCAATTACATTTTGGAATGTAGAAGCGCAAAAAAAATTCATGTTTGTTCAGAACAAAAGATTTGAACTTGTAAAGAAAGAAGCTAAATCCACCTGACATAATCAGTTCATGCATCGACCAGCTTAGCACATAAAATACTAACAGTTATATTAAACTGCTTTAGTCTCTCCATCTGTGTGAATACCAGTTGATTACAAGGGAAGAGAGTTCATTGGGATCAGAAACATTTCCAGCACCATCAGCACTCCCCTACTCCTGGAGGCAACGGGTCTCCAGGAAAAAAATGAAGGTACCATCTTTCTCCTGCCATTCAACTGTTTGGCCCCACTTCTCCGTGTATAACCTTTTCTTGTAAAATGTTCCTTCCCTGCCTGAGCTCCAGAAATTCCCAAATCCCCAACAGACTGTTTTACGCTTTGCCATCATCTCTCCTCTTCTCACTGAGTTAGAGGTCAGGCAAATACATCACCTACTCTGCAGCTCTCCGCAGTGGTGCTGCAGTCAATACCAGCACCCGCTATTAGAGAGCAAATAAAGTTACCAGCATTTTTTCAGAATCTTGCTCCTTTGCATTATAGTTTGCTCCATTACAGCTCTATACTGATTAAAAAGTTTATGATCAAAACCAAAGTATAATCTTCTGAAAAGGCCATGGAATTATGAAATTAAGGGAACTACAATTATATACTCAATTACCTCGTTTCGTTATTTAAAAAAGCTATTGTGTGGTAAGAAAATCTATTCTAAATTATGAGCTGTAGTAAACTACTGCATTGTATGTTTTAGGTCAATTTAAGGTCACACTGATTTACATTTTAAGTAACTCATTGGTTTTTCACTTTAAACACATCCCAAGACTCTGGTGTAACCTTAGGGTTCAAAAAGTAACTAACTAGATAATGAAATTATTAACCTCAAAAGTTCATATTCATCTACAAACAAAAGATTATACGTTCAAATCAAAACAATTCGTTTGCTCCAAAATTTAAACAGTACCCTCTGCACAAAAATAGCCCAATACAAGACTAAATCAACATAGAAGGACTTCTATTGAATGGAGAAAAGCAAAAGAGAGTCAAGTTCAGCTTTGTAAACTTACAGGTACTAAAGATGGAAGAACTGTTTAGACACAGAAGCTGAAAATGATGTTTGTTTTTATAAACTCTCATGCTCTCAAAACACATTTTTATTACCAATGATTCAGTCACAATATTTCTGCAAGTAAAACACCTATAAATATTAAAACAGTCTCTCTACTTCAACATTACTTTTTTCCATGCTTTTTTATTTTAACACTACTTATGGTGGAATTATTTTAGAAAATATTGAATTTTTATATTAGGAAACTGAAATTAGATAACCACTTGTGTGAAACTCCAATTTTCCATGGTTCCAAGCACATGAAAGAAATAAAAGAAGATTTTAAACTGTTGTGCAGTGTAGGAATTTCAAACAAATGAACTTTGTGACCAGAAAAAGAATGGCAAAGGAAACAAAGAAATTGGTAATAAAAGAGATCCTGAAAGGACATACAAGCGCAATCTCTTCCAAGCCATCTCAATACACACGAGTAGCCCGCTGAAATATTTAATAGCCTGGGAAACACTGGAGATCACAGCACATGTGAGTTCCAAGCAGAGGACAACAAAAGTATAACAGCTTTTTTAAAAGAGCAGGTGTTTTCATGCAGAAAAAACAGTAATAGTAGAATTCTTCCTTATCTTTTCATTTCCTGTAGTCCAGTGAATTGCATCAAAACACAGATAATGCTTTCCTAATGTTAAGTATCCCCATGCAGGAGTCAAAGAAGAGTTAAGTGATTCTTGAAGCAATTATTGACACTTCATATGCATTATCCAACTCTCTAAAATATGCACTATCCTCTGGTTATATCATCAACCAATGGTTTCTGTAAACTCTCTTCAAGGTCCTCTAATTTCAGAGCTACTTGAAGTGCACACACAAGAAACACAGTATCAGGACTTTCACTGACTCCTGATTCAACCAAAGAATTGCCACCACCAAGGGACATATTTTTCTCATAAGCCTGTCTGCCCATAAGGGGAGATTTCTGGTATCAGGACTGTGTTATTTGCAGATTTTTTTAAAAGTGAATTTTACAATTGCACTTTAACCTCATAGAGCACCTTTGCAGAAGCTCTGTCACTAGCCACTGGCATGCAGCTGAACTGCACTCTGAACTGTGAAGACTAAAGAATCAGAACATATACTTCTCAACCCATTTTCCCCAAAGTACTTTTTGCATCATCTACATGTACAATAGCTAGGAATTTCTCAATAAACTGACTCTGCTAACAGTACACAGAGAAACGCCAGCCCTCGATGAACAGCTGTTGGGTAGTTACTTAATCATGTGTTTTCTTGCCTGTTCTTGTTTGGTTTTTATTGAGATCAAAGGTCTTTATTGACAGGGATACATATGTTCTTCCCTGTGCATAAAACATATAGTCCATTCATACATAAATTATCATTTATAATGGCACATGCTTTCGCCTTCATCACCCTTTCCAGCTTAATATACCCACCAACTCTGGCCGCATCTTTCAAAAGGTACAAAGCCCCGATTATTAATATACAATATTAACTTATTTGTGCCACTATTTTACTCTGTTTACAAATTTTTCTTTAACTTATAATATCTATCTTTTCCAATACCCATTGTCCAATATCCACTAACGTTGTAACATTTTTAAGTACAATGAATTTGTGAAAGGAGAGAGGTATCATAAACGGCCTTTGGTTGAAGAAAGGAAAAGCTATGGGTATTCCTTTAGATGACAATGATGAAACTGAAATTACATGTTGTTTTTTTTCATGACTCCAAATATGTATCAGATGTCTTTGCTCCCTATTATCTCACTTTATTTTTTTTCTCTTTTATACATATATATAAAAAAATACATGTGCCACCTAAATTCTTCAGTATCAGATAAAAATATTATTATTGCTATCTCAGCAAGCAGTTTTGTTGACATTTATTAGTATAAATACTACAGATATTTTAAGCAGGTCAAGGAAAAGTGGTCTGCAGGTAGAAGACAGACATACTGGAAGAGAATGCAGAAACTGCCTTGATATTTTAGTGCACGAAATGCTGCTATGCAAGCGTACCACCAATTAGGGGAGGTTAACTATAATTTTAGCTATTAGGTGTGCTTTTGATACCAGCCATTATTTCAGTGATGTATAATCTTAGTTTATACACTACAGACTATAGCCTATAGTGTAAGGAATGCTCACCTACTCTCTACTGCTGTGTGAGAGACTCAATGAACCTGGCTTTATACAAGGGTGGTTGGAGTCTGCTTCATAAATTTTCTCTCTCTCTAATTTTTTGTGGTCTGCATGAGAAATATACAGACATATATCTGAATATTTGCAACAAAACAAACTATTACATAATGTATTTTGCAATTTTTTTCACTGTGATATTATTAGAGAAAATTATTTTGATTCTCAGCTTGTAGGATAACTTCATAGTTGTACACAAACCAGCAGGCAGCTTTATGGAAATGCTAACCCTTTTCAAAATATCCTGTTTCAGAATAGCAAATATTAATGATATCCTAAATAGAAACTCCTTCTCCAGTTTTCTCTGAAGCATCAAAAGAGATTCAGCACATCTAGTGTTTGCTAACGCAACACACAGAAAATCAGCCTTAGATGAACTATGCTGAATATAATCATACCAGTTTTTCTAGGAGCTTTCATTTGCAAAGTGTAGCTATGCCAAGTGACAGAGCTGAAGAAATATGTTACAAAAAAGTTAGCCAAAACTACTCTCTGTTCCCTTTGATTTAAGAAAGGGCCTTCAATACCAAGTAGAAACATTGCCTTGCCTGCCTAAGGTATAATTTGTTACTATGTTCCATATCCTGGCAAGTAAGATGGGCAATACTCAGCACTGTGAATTGATCTGAACTCACTCCATGAATGCTACTAGATTCATGGCTTTTAGATTCAAGTTGTGGCACCGAGAACCACAGGACCCAAGATCCTTTTGAGAAAACCTAT
>WAAD01027054.1:2466-18336 GCA_013389945.1 Fregata magnificens | reverse complement strand
CACTACTATTTAATTGTGCAGATGGACTACAAAAATGCTTAATCCAAACATTTAATGACATAATTGTTTAAATGAGGCATGCATATTTGCTACAGCCAATACCAAAAATAGGTTATGAAGTTGGAATTTAGACTAGAAATATCTAAAAATTTTTGAGCTGCAGCAGTGAAACACAACCCTTTTTGTAAGGGTTATATTNAAGTTGGAATTTAGACTAGAAATATCTAAAAATTTTTGAGCTGCAGCAGTGAAACACAACCCTTTTTGTAAGGGTTATATTTTTACAATAGACAACAGAGCATCTGATAAAATTAGTTGAGATGTTACATAACTTCATCGCTGACCAGGTTTATCATTCTACTTGCAGTACTGAATTGATTGCTTTTCTTCCCTCCTGTGTCATAACCATGGCAAGTTTTTCCTAAACTACTTTAGCCAGAAAAGAATAAGAGCCCTTAACGCATTTGCTTCAGATTATAGGCAAAATATTAGTTTCAGTTTTCATTGTTAATCTAAATCCATTTCTCAGTGAACTGAGTACTTGAGTACTAAGTACTAAGAAGTTTAGAATTGGCTTCATGTTTTCAAAAATACAACACCAAAAGCTCTTCCTTGTTTCTTAGTGCAGTGTGCAAAAGAAAGCTTAGCTCTGCCACACTGAATTCTGAGCTGGCTGCTGATGTTGTCCTGGTTTTTTTTCTGGAGAAACCAAATATGCTGCCAACTGATCTATCATTCCATTCTTGTTTACAAGGGGTCAGGACTTACAATGATTTTTACCTTTTTTGCTGTAAAATTTTTGTGGTTCTGAGGCAGCAAAACCTTTTTCACAAATGTGCTGCAATAAAAGAGTTCACTTTAAAAACAAGGCATGAGAACATACCAATCCATGAATGTCCCATGCAGGCAAGAGTTCTCCAAGTGAATTTTGTTCTCAAATACTGGACTGGAAATTAACAAAGTGGCTGCAAAAATGTTCTTTGATACAGATAATGGCAACTAATTTTTTTTTTTTCTCCTCAAAAATAGGTATGTGTTCCATATGATATTTTAGGAATCTTTTACCATTTCAGTAAATGGTTTAATAAAGATTATAGTAGAAATCTCTTTAATTTTGAAATTACCATATTTAATGGCTTTTCTGAGTCCCAACACGGCTCAAGTTGAAATTATCCAGACATCTGAGTATTTAATATCGTGTCATGTAGTTTGAGAAAATTAATACATGCTATGGTCAGTCCTCTTTCTTTGCTTATCTGCTGCGAGCAAATGGCAACTCCTGCATGGGGACTACGTATCTTGGTGTTCTAGTGCTATTCAAGGTAACTTACATACTTCAAATGTTCCTGTCCAAATATTCAATTTGGCACTAAAATAATTCATTTTGTTTTAATATAGCCATGAAGTAAAATGTAAAATTGCAGAAGCTTTAATAGATTCTTTAAAATGAATAGGTGTTTTGGTGACTAAAACAAGAACCTTAAAAGCAGTAATTCACAAGTATTCTACATTTCCTCAGGGAGAATATGAATGTAATACTGGAATAATTCAAATTAGAGTCAGCTTTCAGGTCATTAACTGTTAAATGTACTCATCTGCAGTAGCTGTACAATGGAGTGCATACATCTGATCTCAGTACCAAGTATTAGGTACAGGGAAAAACAGTATGTGATTTAGCAAACAACTGGTTTATTAAGGCGAAGTTTTGTAACTCTTATAGCAATGGCCTAGTGATAGCTGAGTGGCATATTCAGTGGAAAGACTAATGAGAGATTAAGTTCTTAAAAGAGTTTCTTCCCTTCTTACTGCTAGAAGAGGAAAAGAATCGACACAACTAATTGGACATAATAGAAGTTTCAAGGATTTGCAAATAGAACAGATAACATGCAAGTAGCTGCGGTTATGGGCTAATTATCTTTTGTTACCAGTTTAACAGGTGGTTTCTGGAACCACAAATACAGGTAAAACAGCTAGGAAGGGGTCTTTATTTAGACAGAAGTCTGGTGTCCATGTAGCTCTTTCAAACCTCTAATTAATCCACAGATTAGTGTGTCAGACAGACCAGGACGTTTTACGGTAAAACTGTGATTAGTTTGTGAGAAGAATCTGAATTTTTTTTTACCGTAGTAAACACAACTCAGACTAACAAAAGTATCTTGTTAAACTCCTTCAGTCATTCGCAGCTCATCATTCCAACATCAGCCAGTCTGAACTTTTATGGCCTTTATTTGCATCCTTTTATTCTGTTACTTCAAGATTTTAATGAATAAAAAAATCATTCATAGCGCACTGCATGAGCCTTGGAGTCAAAGTTTAAAAGAGGAAACAACCTTTCTGGCGTCCTCCTACCTCCTTCAGTTTTGAAAGCAGAAGACTGTAGTGCTGATAGATGGTGAAGTAACGGGGAAATGAGTGAGGAAGAATTAGCAGGAAAGCTGAAAGTACATTTATTTACATGTATTACTTCATTGTATTTGGAAAGCATTCCTGTTACAT
The DNA here is from genome assembly GCA_013389945.1 of Fregata magnificens. Lineage (NCBI taxonomy): Eukaryota > Metazoa > Chordata > Aves > Suliformes > Fregatidae > Fregata > Fregata magnificens. Next base: position 15,840 of record WAAD01027054.1, on the reverse strand, counting down.
CATGAAGTCATGGAAAGGTGGTGATTGATTATAGCAGGCATAACAGTCTGTGCCAGTTAGCTTTGCTTACTTGTGTCTGTGGCAAGCAGTCACTTTAATCTACAGCTGAGGCTGGGTATGAAAATTCCAGGGTGGAGAAGGAGAAGAAAAAGACAGGAAAGGTGGTGAGGATTTTTTTTTTTGGTGTTTTTTTTTTTTTTTTTTGGGGGGGGGGTTTTTTGGTTTTGCTTTTTTGGTTTGGGTTTGGTTTGGGTTTTTTTTTTTTGGTTTGGGTTTTTTTTTTTGTTTGGTTTTTTTTTTTTGTTGGGTTTTTTTGAAACGGTCTCCTGAGAGAATGGATTTGAGAGTCCTCTTTATGTAAAAGACCCCTTTGCAGTAATGTGTACGTGGCACATTCCTGAAGAATGGAAGTGGCTGAAGCTGCAGTGGTTGGCTGAGCAGCAAGCAGAGCAAGAGAAGTGTTGCATGGGCAAGGGAAGCCACAGGAATGGCTGTGAATCTCATTTGGCATGGTCTTAATTATCGGTCTTTTTAGTCACCTGAGTTTCTCTTGTTTCTCTAGATCAAGCCACATGTATAACATTTGGCCCTTCATTCTTGCTTCTCTTAGTTCTGCCTGTGTGTGAGTATTGTTGTTGGCCACTGTGATGTTTGTTATTTTATAATTCAATGAGGCACTGAAATTCAGGAGGCCTTGGGTCAGCCAATGGGTGATTGTGCATTATGTAACTGCAGTTCAGACAGCATAGCAAGAGAATTTGTTGCCTGGACAAACAGCAGACCCCTGCAGGTGTGCACTGGGGATTTTACCATCCGTGCCTAGGTCCTTTCTCAGGAGTTGTACCACCTGGTCTCCATTCTGTGAGCAAGAAAGATGAAACCTTTCACACAGAGATTCTGCCGTACTTTTAGATACCGGCCTGAGCTCAGGCTGAGCAGTCCTTTCCAGAGGTCGAAGTGCTTCTGGGATGCAGAGCAGGTAGAAAGCTAAGGGAGTTCAAGCCTATCCCTGTGGAGGCGAGGATATTGAAGCAGCTAGGGTGTGAAGTCTCTCTGCAACCCTAATTGATTCTTTCCTTGTCAGAGGATGCTGTGCTGTTGCCCAAGATCCACAGGTTCTCTGGGAAGACTTCCTTTAGATGGAGAGGCTATCTGGGGAGGCAGGTGCTCTGTAGAGTTGACCTGGTATTCTGCTGATGTAAGTGGAATTCTGATTCTGCTTGGATTTTAAAAAGCGGGGAGTGTAGCTCATTCTGGGATAGCAAATTCTGCCTTCTCTTTTTGCAAATTCTTCTTCCCCATTGGCATTTCAGTGTGGGCGAAAATGCCATTAAAATGTCCTCCCTACCTCTTCCTGTGGCTGCTTCTGCTATAGGAATTTGGTCGTTTTCTAGTTTCTTACTCAGAGCTGGTTTCACTGAAGAACCTGTGAATTAGTAACATTTTAAATACTGTTTTCTTCTCCAACATATTTGTGCTCTTACTACCTTACGAATAATAAATGATGAAAAGATGAAAATGGGAAAATCATTATGCAGTGACAAATATAAGAGAGTTACAATTGTTGTAAAGGTTCCAGGAAGAGATTTTTGTCGTTGTTGTTGTTTGTATTTCAGTTGGGCTGGTACTAAATGAAGGGGATAGGAATGATTTCTGTGTTACGATATGAGCAATTAATGCAAGCTAGATCAGAAGGGAAGCAGAGATTAACTGAACGGATGCTTGCATATGGCTGAAGTGATATCTTTATATGAGGCAAATGGAACAGCTGTAAGTAGTGATGCTCAAGACTTCTACAGTATGGGCCGTGTTTTTAATAGAGATTGTTCTATGAACACTTTTATTGTCTGACTGAGGACATCCTCTGACACTCACAGGCCTGTGACCTCTCTGTAATAACGAAAATTGCTTACGGACAAATGTAATATAATTAACACACTTTTTAATATTTTTTTGTTGTATGTCAGTGCAGTTTCTCAGCTGGAAGGAGCCTGATGAACTGAGCACTGTGTGACTAATGAACTGTCTGTGGAACATCTGCAGTCTGAATACATGTATCTCCACTGAAAGTAGCCTGGGAACCTGTGCCTTAATGAAACTTCAGACCACAGACCTAGAAAAGGTTATCCTGTCATTTCTACTAAATTGGCTGCTGGCTTGTTTTTTTTTTACAATACCTTTCTTTTGTGCTTGGATAATCCTGATCTGCCACAGTCTATTCAGCTGCATTCTAATTTTTCCTTAATATAAGCTCAAGTCAAACAGCTACCTCTTAGACATGATGCTGCACTAATTTTTCTTTTTTTCAGGTTCTTTCTAGTATCAAACACCTTCTTGTCAGTAAGTTCTTTGAAATGACATTAAAATAATAATTACTAGTCCTTAATTAATTATCAGTCTTTAAAATAGTAATAATAAAAATAGTGATAAATATTATTCCTAAAGTCAAGGACTGTCTTGCTCTTAGGAACTGAGCATTATTTGATTGGGTAGTCCTGTGCAGGAGTGCTCTAGGGCAAAATTTTCAGGCGCTGAACCCATTACATAATGAATAAGCTGAGTAGGATTTAACCCTAGTGGACGGCCATAATATTTGAGACTTCAATTGGATTCCAAAAAATAGTGTTTGCACAGTTCATGTGCTAATCTCAGGATACTTGTTTCTCTGCTTTGCCTTAGCCTGTTCGTATAACCTCATGTAAATCATTTTATCTTTTGACACCTTCCACTCTCTGCTATACATAATTTACTGCTCACCAGGAGTTTTGGAGTATAATGATGTCAAAGATAACTGGTTACTCAGTTACTGTAGTAATACAAGCTGTAGATGTAACTGAGATAGATTACTTCTTTCTTTTTCCAGTAATTATTTTGAATAGTCTTTCATACATTAGCTTCCCAAACTAAGGATATGATAGATCACATCGTACTTCTGTAGCTGGATGACTGTTTCAGTTTTGGGTGCTTGTAACCCAGAACAGCAGCTGTATGACAGTTTCAGGATGTCGTGCCTCAAGATTTCACTTCAGTGCAAGTGTGATTGTGGCATTCCATTAGTATTTGTTTGTGATAGATTAATCAACACAACAAAGCTTGAACCAAATACTGAGAAAATGTGATCTGTGAACACATTGAAGTAACTGAATAATTCAGTCTGCCCAAAAGCCAGGGAAATACTAGGTACATATTTTAATAATAATGATTGTTCTATTTCAACCAGGAAAATGTAAGAAAAAAATGTCATTCAAGTGTATCTCTTAGTTATCTTGTATTATTACTTCTTGTAAGTATAACTGAAACTTATTGCCAAAGGTTATCGTCTTTTACTTATTTGAAATGTAAAGAACAAGTTGCTTCAAGTAGATTACAGTCATTATTAAATGTCAGTACCTGGTAAAATTATTTATATTTTTATCAGCACTAAGTGCCTTCTTTTGACTATATATTGAAAATCAGAAATAATATCTCAAGTATTTTATGAGCACACTGTACATTTTTAACAATACAATGCAGAATTTATTTTTGAAGAATGCAACTTGTTGAGTGATTTATAGGGCTAACATCACTAAGCTCAGCAAATGCATTATGTGCTGCGACTTCCTTTTGAGAAGCAAATAACGCTTTATGTTATCAAATAGTCATAAAGCTTGCAGTCATAAACCTATCTGGTGCTGTTAGCTAATCAGAATAATTCTTCCATGGATAATATTTTCAGATAATGTTTTAGTAAATTGCATGTTTTATTGCTTTTGTAACACAGTGACCATCCCTTCCTCTATGATTCACAAACAGGGCACATGAACAAGTCCCTTAAGAATATGTATATCTTTGAAGTGAAAAGATGTTGCCCTCTTCCACTATGTAAATTAATTTAAAAATTCAATTTCATTGTTAATGAATTGACTAAAAAGGAAAACTCTTAAGTTAGGAAAAAATGATGGTCAAGGTCAAAATTAGTACTCAAAGCTGGGTGCAACCCTGAAGACTTAAGGCTTGCATTAACACTTCTGCTATTGCCAGTTTCCATTTAGTTGCTTTTGCAGTCTTGTCGTATGGCATATACTGGCTTTCAGTTTTTCAACTTCTCCTAGAAAGCTAAATGCATACAGCAGACAGTCAAATGAAGGACAGAGAGGAGGAAGGTGTACTACAATAGTTTAGCTCATTTTCTTTCTTACAGAAAAGGGTTAGAACATCCTAATTGGAAGTGTAGAACTGGATGGTGAACAACAAAATACACTGTAAAACACAGATGCTGTCCTCTAATCCATTCCCTTTCTTCTGTCATCTCTCCCATCTTCTTGCTTCTCATATTTCCTGTGCCAGGGACAGAGATGGGAACAAAGGTGAAGTACAAGCCTTTGACTGCTTTACTGATTGTCCTGTGTTTTTTAAAAGCTCTTTGTTTAATTTTATAAGGTGGTGATGAGAATTTGCTGTTTGTTTTTTCAGATACTTCTTCAAAAAATCTGCACCGAGGCTGAGCTGCACGTGACCTGATTATATGCCATTTCTGCCTCCCCAGGTAGGAAGGAAGAGGCTGTCCAGCAAATTCTTCATAACTTCTTTCTGTGGGGTTTTATAACTGATGTTTTCTCTTCCATCAAGGACTTACACTCTGAACACATGAATGTGGGATTAGTACTACTGCCTTGAATGGCTGTTTCTGCTGAACCCATTACTAATCTTAAAAGCTTCCTTCCCTATAGCCAGTGGGAAATGTGGCGCACTGCTGAGGAGAGAAACCTGGAGAGATACATGAAATAGATTCTGAGTGCCTGAGGTGAATGAAGGATACCTGTTATGGCGGGAGTGACTATGACTCTCTTAAGCTGGGAACATAGTTGCTAGCTGGGTTCTGCTGCAGAGGCTAGACCTCTTTGTGGTCCTGGTAGATGTGCTTTGGTGTAACCAAGATAGCCTCTGCCCCAGTGTATTTGCAGTTATAATGGCTTCCTCCCTATCGACTGGCTTCACCAACCACTCGATAGTTTTTCTTTAGGTGAAACCAAATTTTGGCAATAGATCCTATGGATCACTGTTTAGAGTCTGTGCATGTGGTTGTAGTTGGGCAAAGTCAGGCAGTTGTTTGAGGGTGGCCTGTCTGGCTTGTGTTTGCCCTCGCATTGTGTGCAACATTATGGTCCATCTGATATGGGTTGCTTTTGTATCGGTGGCCACACAAACAAATCCACTGGACTTGTAGGATGACATGGTCCTTAGGAATATCAGGGACCACAAAAGAGTGGTGGAGGTGGAGATGGATCTCTTCGGACTGGAGTTTATAAACTCAAGACTTTTGTTGTTTGGAATGGTGTTATCCTTCCACCACGAGTGACTATCCAGACAGGTTACCAGAGGTGTACGGGATGACCACCTCTCCGATTCTTCGGGGCACTGATAACAGCCCATGCGCAGCTGGTGTGGAAAGTGAGAAGGGTGAGGAACCCCTGCCCTCCACGACTGTGGCACAGCTTCCACCAATGCCGTCAATGCGTATCCTGGCTACCAGAGGAGATCATTCAGCCGATGGCACTCTGGTTGTGAAGGTCCCAAACAAAAATCCATCGTGTCCTTTTTGTGGGAACCAGATAGGAAGAATGTTAGGACAAATTAAACATTTAAAGAGAGCTCATAGAAGGAAAAAGATCCTGCTCCAGTGCTCCTGCTGCTATGAGGAAAGGTTGGAAGAGTTGGGGTTGTTCAGCCTGGAGAAGAGAAGGCTGCGGGGAGACCTTATTGCAGCCTTTCAGTACTTAAAGGCAGATGCCTCATCCCTGGAAACATTCAGGGTCAGGTTGGATGGGGCTCTGAGCAACCTGATCTAGTTAAAGATGTCCATGCTCATTGCAGGGAGGTTGGTCTAGATGACCTGTAAAGGTCCCTTCCAACCCAAACTATTCTATGATCCTATGAATTGATGAGCCTCAAAAGTCAAAGGGAGAAGTGCCATGGCTTCCACATCAAGCCAACGAAAGACACCATCAAGTGTCTGTCCTGCTTGGACAATTAATGGCATACCCCTTAATATGATTGACCCAGACAGCTCAGAGAAATACCTGGGCCAGTATATAGTCTCATGGGTTAGGATATCAAAACCTGAACTGTTGGAAAAACTAAATGAGTGGCTGAGACTGATCAGATAGGCTTCACTGAAGCCCCTTCATAAGGTAGACATCTTGAAAGCATTTACTATCCTTTGACTGGTTTATCTAGCTGACCATGCTGATGTGAAGGCCGCATACCTCCAAGCGCTTGACTTGTATAAACCTAATCTGACTGTAAATAGAATACATTTGCAGGTTGTCATGATCAGTGGCCTTCTACGATGGACAGTCAGTGGACAAGGGAAGAACTATGGATGTCATCTACCTAGGCTTCTTTTAAGGCCTTTGATACGGTCCCCCACAACATTCTTGCCGCTAAACTGGAGAAGTATGGGTTTGATGGATGGACTGTTAGAGGGATAAGGAGTTGACTGGATGGCTGTATCCAAAGTTACATTCAGTGGCTCAATGTCCAAGTAGAAACCAGTAACGAGTGGTGTCCATACTGGGACCAATACTTCTTAATATCTTCATCAACAACATAGTGGGATTGAGTGCACCCTCAGTAAGTTTGCAGACGACACCAAGCTGAGTGGTGCAGTTGATTCACCAGAGGGAAGGGATGCCATCCAGAGGGACCTTGACAGGCTTGAGGAGTGTGCCCGTGTGAACTTCATGAAGTTCAACAAGGCCAAGTGCAAGGTCCTGCACCTGGGTCAGGGCAGTCCAGGTCAAACCATTCTATGATTCTGTGATCAGGGAATTGGAGGCCTGTCAGAAGGAGGGAAGTAGAAGGGATAGTAGGTGGGAACTAAATGGGACTTGGTAATCATGACACATCATCCTACCCGCTGACAAAATCAACCATCTTTACCTAGATGGATGGGTCACCTTGCTTAACCCAAAAAAGGAACATGAAAATTATATGTGTTCAATAAATAGCTGCTGTTAAATGGCTTCCTACCAGGCTCTTACTGTGTCTTCAAAAAATTAATGGTGCTTCTGTGTTTATTCTGAAAGTTATTAAATAATAATTCTAAATCATTAGTGCAATTGTGCCCGTATTAGAAGGAGTAATTTTATTGAGATTTGATAAGAAAATCAGCTTTATTAAGGCTCTCTGAATAATTGCCCCAAGCGATTTATCTCACTTTAATAGTACAGCAGCACACATATCTGCAATGTGCATTCTCATTATTAAAGACTCTCAGTACAAATATTTAAATATCTAATAATTGGAGACTTGACATTTATTAGAATGTAGGTTTGGGGAGGGCTTAGTAATGCATTTAATGTAACTTGACAGCATTAAAAAAGAAGTGCATTAATTCCGTTATTGGAATGCCTTAAAGGAAAATTACAAAGAGGTGCAACTTGGATTTGTACTTTTCTTCCACCTTCTTATGAGTCTGAACTGAACGGCGCTGTGGTTAGCATTTGCTCAAGTATTTGGAACAAAAAAGGGATATTGAATCTTAATATATTTTTTTTTTCCCCTCACCAATGCAGGGAAAAACCATATAACTTCCTTTACATAATAATGGTTTTTGTAAGTATTCATGATCTGTGTTTAGAAGTGGAGTTAGTGTTAAATGTGCCTAACAGATAGGTGGATAGGTAAACAAAGAGACTCTTTGATCTAGAAAAACTCATAGCAGAATCATAGAAGCTGAAGTTTAGGATAAAATCCTTCTGCTTTTTCTTCTGTTTTTCTGCTCCCAGATAGAGAGGATAGTGGGATACAGAGATAGAGAGGATAGTGGGATACAGAGATAGAGAGGATAGTGGGATACAGAGATAGAGAGGATAGTGGGATACAGAGTCCCTAAAGAATCTAAGGACTGATTTTCATGATATTTGCACAGCCTGCATAAAGCAGGAGTATAAGGCCAAGAATTAAATTCAAGAGTACAAACTGTTTTTTTTTTTTTTTTTTTTTTTTTTTTACTGCAGTCAACATCTGGTGATTGACCTACAAATTTGATGTTTTTGGCAAAATACCCATTAATTTTCTTTGGGAGAAGGAATGATTGATAATTGACAATTGGTAGTTTTATTTAACTTATAAACTTATTAAAAGTTTACTGAGATAGTTTATGTTTTAAAATACTGCTTTGGGACTCTAATTTATTATGAATTTCGTACAGGTTCCAGAACTGGGTGCTTTTAGGTCATCTCTAAATAGCAGTATTTAATCATTTTTGAGTGAGATGGTTCAAAGCTTCCCAGTGGTGAAGGCAAGGCATCTGTTTTGCAAGATCACAGAAATTGAGTCAGGCAAAAGCTTAGAATCATAGAACCATTAAGGTTGGAAAAGACCTCTAAGATCATCAAGTCCAACCATCAACTAACACCACCATGACTCCTAAACTAGGCCCTGGAGTGCCACGTCTACACCTTTTTTGAACGCCTCCAGGGTTGACGACTCCACCACCTCTCTGGGCAGCCTGTTCCAATGCCTAACCACTCTTTCAGTAAAGAAATTCTTCTTGATGTCCAATCTAAACCTCCCCTGACGCAACTTGAAGCCATTCCCTCTCGTCCTATCGCTAGTTTCTTGAGCAGAATCAGTGAGAGTTTGGGGGTCTTGAGTGAGGCTCAGGGAGGGGTGAGTGGTATTTGAAGCGGAGAGTCTAGGAGGGTTTTGAGATGTCAATACTTGAGCTGTAAGCCTTTGCATGTTGAAAACGCTGTGGAGTTTTGTATGGAGGTAGAAGTCAGGAGTCGTCAATGTTTTGGGTAAGTTCATGTCCACCTCTGAGACACAGGAGTGCTGTTCTGAGCTTGTCACAAACCTGGGAGCCACAGGTCTTCCCATAATTGTTCAGTGACATCTACTTATTTTCCAAGCTGCCAGGAAGAGTTTGAGATGGAGGACTTGTGCCTACGTCTGCACTTTCTCCCTAAGTAGGAATGAGAGAATGGAGAAGGCCTAAAAGAAGACACCTTTCTATTCTTGTTGCCCCTAGCATTGATGGGTCAGTATTGCAAAGCGTTGTATGTCTTTTCTTCCCTGGCAGCACTTCTTATCCGTGTCGTCTCCTTCAGTCACAGTATCAGGAGATGCACAGAGCAGGATAATGAGGAGATGACATCCATGTGTTACTGCTGCTGTAGACTGCTGCCTGTGTTGCTTACGCATTGGACCAACCCTGATTATTACTTCTTAAAGAGCCTTTCGCTTGGTTACCTGAGGTACTTTAGCCGTTACTTTCTTTTCAGTTGTCGCAGTTAAATGACTAATGGCTGCTCATATAGGCTAGTCCCAAGCCGGACCAGATAAACCACATCAGGGTATTCATGCTATTTCTTCCTGTTTACCGTTAAAGATGGAGTTCTCTTAGCCTGCTGTTCTTTAGAAGAGTACATATTGACAAATGACACTCTTGTAATGCTTTCTGACAATAACTGCTTTTTGCCAATCTCTGCTGCCAATAATAATGATTGTCTGTTAAAGCAAACAACTAATGAATGTCTCCAAATGACCTTTTAGCAACTACTGTCAACGTTAACTACTCTACAGCATTTTCACCTTCCCGTGGAATTGCCAGTGTTTAATTTTGAGTGTCTAAAGGTAACTGACATAACTGACAACTGTATATACGGTAGTTTGAATGACATTGCTACTGCAACAGCTGGTCTAGTTCTGCAGCTTATGGTGAACACTTAGGGTTTTACTGACAGATGACTTCTAGGGACAGGAGAAGTGCTTGCCTGTGTGCAAATTTCTCACATGAAAGGCAACTACAAAGCACAAAAGAGTTGTTGTTCATGGCTTCATGTTAGCACAAATGCTCCTGCAAGGCCTGGTGGCAGAATTAGTTTCTAAGGGCGACAAAGAACATGTGTGAGCAGTTATGGCTGCTTTGAGCTTCATACAAGGTTTAATCAGTCTGCATCTCATTCTTTTAAAATACTCCAGGAGTGTATCTAGTGTACATTAAGATGAAAAAAGGGCGAGTCACAGTTAGTGCTATTCTCTACATGCATAGTAGAGAAAAAGAAATGTCTTGCCATGTCCTAAATTCGTAACTGGCCAGTCAACATCGACTATGTGAGCATTAGGGAATGAGCTTTAGAAACTACTGGATCACATGAAGATAATGTTGTTCAAGAACCCTTGAAACAACCACAAGCATTACACTTTCCTAGAAAATACAAGGACAAATAAGCTGAAGGTACTGAAGCTGGAATTAGGGAGTTAAAATTCGAGCTGAATAACAGACTTCCTGTAGAGCCAGTTAACCCTTTGTATAACACAACTCTTTGTAACATAAGTACTATTTCTTTATCACATTAGTCTTCTGTCCTGTGTACAGTGTGACCCCCCTTTATTCCCAAGCACCTATGTGTAGCTTCCAACTCAAAATGAAAATGTGGTACAAACATATGAAGGTAAACAATAAATTCCCTCAGATTTGGTGGAAGACAAACATCTCATGCTATTGTTTAGAGGTCCTGCTCTCTTGAGGCTGATGTCAGAAGCCCACTCTTCTTACTACTCTACATATGTAATTAAAACTTAATATATGTGAAAAAGTGTGGTCAGATAATTAAAATTTAATGAATAAAACAAATGCTAGCAATGGGGGTGTTGCAAAATAGGGTGCTCTATATGAAAATGTGGCAGTAGGAATTTGAAAATACATTTCAATGCTGAAGTATAAATATTTGCATATAAATAATTCTCATTAACTTGTTTTTCTTAAGTATTTTAATTACAAACAAGTGTTTCTTGTTAAATATTTTAAGCTATAAGTTCTTTTTACATGACAGTATTAGGTTGCATGTTATCAACACCATTCAAAGAGGAGTACGGAGAAGAGATGTCCTGTTTCAAAGTCAACCTAACATGCAAGATAACTCTCGCCAGTTTTCTTTTCTGTCATGTGAGGGAGAATGCCCTGTTAGCCTTACTACAGGTTATAGTAAAGCTTTCCATCTTGTGATTCAGTGAGTTGGGGGAGCAGAGGAAGCAGCTATGTGACACAATTTACTTTCCATCTTGTTATTACCTTTCATTACGAAGAGACTGTACCTTTCACTTGCAAAACTACTGCCTGGGTCCGTTCTTTAAAGACAGGATACAGTGTGTTATTTAAGGCTAATCTGTGAAACACATGCATAAGGCACAATCCAAAATTCAGTGTAACAAAAGTAAGACAAATCATCCTGTACCAGGGAAGATACCTTATGCTTTACCACTAGCACAAATGACCATGTAATTTGGAAGATTTACTACAGCTGTAACTCTGGTTCCATAGTGTGGAAACAGCCCTGGAAAGGTCTATAAGCTTGAATTCAGTTTTATATGACTGTACAGAACAGGTGTGGCATGAGTGCTGAGAGTTTGAGTGGAATTTGGAAAAGCCTTTTGTACATTTGCATATCATAGCATGGGCTGCTCTGAACATCAGCTCTTGAAAGATATTTTTCTGTTATTGTTTTTGACAGGGAGAGGAAAATAACAGTGCCAGTGGATGGAGAAGGTTGGGTCTACAGTGACAGAACCAGAATTCAGGGAGTACCGGTTTCCCAACTTCCCACCAGCTCACTGGACACAGGTTAGCATCCTGGCATTTTATGCTGTCAGCTTCATAACCTGTCTGTACTGGATGGCACTTCAAATCCACAACATGGGTCTTCACTGATTCATGAACTTCTCATATACCTAAATTGTTATCCTGTGTAGGGAACAGTATAGTATAATTAAATCCTTAAAGTACTGCTTGGTTTGTGGAAACTGTTCAAACGCTTTTGCTGTAGTAATGTAAGGCAGCTATTGGGCATGGAAATCTCATTCCCAAACACCAAAATTTAACAGCATTTTAAGCAATTAAAACCCAGTATTTTTAATGGTATATTTTAGGTTGGTCTTACTATTGGACTAATATCAATTACAGAACTGCCCCTTCCCCCCAGCCCCAGAACAGGAAACTGAAAACCTTTGATATGATTTCTCTCTGTAACATAAAAAGAAAATTCCTCAATAAAATGGCTTTTAGTGTTGTGGTGGACAATATACAAAAGCATACTGTAAATTAATTATTCTCTGAAGACTCCATTATTATAAGACTCAGATGAGCTTTGACCTTTGATGCATTCATTTGCATAATACAGCATAGAGTACCATGCCATTGTGTATTTTTAATCATCAACATGTGGTTCTACTGATACTAAAATGTGTTCACTTAAGATATTTTATTGTCTGAGTTTTAATTGCAGACGTATTCTTGATATTATTTGTTGGACTAAAGTAGTACTGAGTACAAGCTATCTCTTAATACCCGTTGGCTTTTGATGCTTGAAAGACAATTAAGAGTAGAATTGGTTGTTGAGAACACTAGATGTTGATCATAAAAAGACCATAGAAACATTATGTTAAACTGTCACACAATTGGGGTTTTTTTTCTATTAGAAGAGGCCAAAATGAGTTAATTGCTAAAAGTAATGTATGCAAAAACCTGAATATTATCTGTTTGGCTGATTATGCAAATATGTATTCAGAGTCATAACTTTCTAAAGATCAGGAAATTCAAAATGGTGACCAGTGTCTATGGGGCTTTTAGTTAGTCTCAAAAATATTTCTTTAGATAATACTTTCCTTTTTCTGCCTGGGTCTTTAAGTGCCTAGCTCATCAAATGCTTAAATAGAGGAATTCCTGCAGAATAAAAGGTTAACATTAATTTTCAATTTAAAGTTCTGTTACTTCTCCAAATCCAAAAGAGAAGCACAGTTATACTTGCAGGGTCTAACCTGCTTGTTGTCTACATGACTGACCTTAACAGAGGTGACGTACGCAATGAAATTTTTATTCAGTATGTGCAGACAGAATGAAAACAGTTAAGAAATATTGTTTATTAGTAGGATATTTTAAATACAGATAGTAAAATGGTATGCTAGACTGGCTTCTTGGCAAATTACTACAATGGACAGATGGTTTTTCACTATCTGTTGTACAGAAATCCAAGGCTTGCAACAGTGTGTTTTGTATTGATGCTTATTCATCTGTGAGAGAGTAATTTTCAGGCTGCTTGTCCAGAAAATATTCTAAGTCTTCCTTTGCATCTGCAGAACATCTGCTTGAACTAGGATTGTCAATGTCAATATTTTATTGCTAGTAAGCTACAGGCTGTCTTAATGTCTTCCCAAAGCCAAAGAAATGAGTATAAAATAGGATTTCAGGGCTGGGATCCAGGGTTTACTGTCTAGATGCATTCTTCACTTTGTATGCAGTGTAAAATCTTACTCGATACCCATTCTACTCCTGGTAACATATGGTCTCAACAATTAGCACAGAGAAAAACAATTTCTCTTTGTAACAGT
>WAAD01027034.1:655-48966 GCA_013389945.1 Fregata magnificens | reverse complement strand
CAAAGATGATCAGGGGACTGGAGCACCTCTCTTATGAGGAAAGGCTAGGAGACCTGGGTCTGTTCAGCCTGGAGAAGAGAAGACTGAGGGGGGATCTTATCAATGCTTACAGATATCTGAAGGGTGGGTGTCAAGAGGATGGGGCCAGACTCTTCTCAGTGGTGCCTGATGACAGGACAAGGGGCAATGGGCACAAATTAGAACACAGGAAGCTCCACCTGAACATGAGAAAAAACTTCTTTATTGTGAGGGTGACAGAGCATTGGAACAGGCTGCCCAGAAAGGTTGTGGAGTCTTCTTCTCTGGAAGTATTCAAAACCCGCCTGGATGCAGTCCTGTGCACCCTGCTCTAGGGGTACCTGCTGAAGCAGGGGGGTTGGACAAGATGATCTCCAGAGGTCCCTTCCAACCCCAACCATTCTGTGATTCTGTGATTCTGTGTTTTTATGAGTAGGCCAGCCTCTGCCTCTATGTGCGAGAGGCAGACACGTTTACAAAGTATCAGCCAGATTTTTAGAGCTCTCTGGGATAGGCATGCCTTTAAGCCTCGTGTGGACTACAAAGCACATACATCATCATTACTTCATTACCAATCAGTATTGATAATGAGTAAACAAAGTTCATAGTATATTCAATATTACACCTAATTCTTGGTGTAATATTGCTCTGGGTCCCTGTAGTAATGTAACCTATATCTCGGGAAACAATGGACCATGTTTGACATTGCGAGTATGTCCAACAATATAAATACAATTGTTGCACCTTAATTTGCAGAAATGTAATATTTAGCTACATCTGATGTATTTTAAAATGCTTTTCAGCACAGTTCACTTGACGATAATTTATTTGGTCAGACAACTTGGCCAATGCTACAATTCTTGGAGTCCTATGTTCTGTAGCATAAAGAGAAGCTAGCATATTTATGCCTTCTGAAGCCAGTGGAAGCCTGTCTGTTGACTTTCATGGGGCTCTGGATTAGATCTTTAATGAACATCTCCTGATATCATTATAGGAGCAAATATTGGAACAGCATCGTGAAAACTTCAGATTTAGTCGATAGGAAGGATTTATTAAATTTTTTTAGAACATAAAGTAGTTTGAAAATTGCTTCTTGAAAATTGCTTCTTCACCTGCTGCTCTGTTCATGCTTATCCCGCAGTGACCTGAGCCACCCAAAATAATATTTTGTCAGAAAGGAGCTGAGGCCAAGATTAGGACAAAGGAAGAAACCATGCAATATAAAATCAACAAGTTGCTTTGAAACAAATAGACAAGTTGCAAATTCAGAAATCAAATTTGAATGCACCCAAAGAGATGTGGGGACAACTTCTTGAATCTGACAATTTCCAAAGTGTGGTGTGTTGGGTTGCAGAGAATCTGGTAGTTTTGAAATGTAAACACACAGTATGTAAAACATAAGCCACAGAATTAATGAATCATGTTAATTTCACACTGCCCCCGCTTTGGACTAATTAGTGCAAATTAAATGCTGCACTTGTCAGGCAGAGCAGTTTGTGCACCGTGTATTGCATTAAGAAGTATTTTTGGATCCATTTGCACAATGTGAAAATAGTGTGAAAATATTTTTATTTCAATTAGTGGTAGTTTTACAGTCATTAAAAGATTTCTTTAATAGGCTTAGACTCCCATGGCCTGCACAGCTGCATGAGGTCTGGATTGCATTTAAAGGTGGGAAAAGATGCAGTGGGAAGGAAGACATTTAGCTGACTGGATTTACTTAATTACCCCCCACCCCATTCTAAAATGCCAAGCCGGGCTGATCAATTATCTGTCCCTTCATCAGAGGCCAATTGCTTAATTGCCAATTATCCCCAATAATTACACAGTCAAATAACCACTGGATTTATTTTTAATGAATGTGGGAGCCCTTAAAAAAGATTTAAATGTACCCACCAGGATTACTCAAAATTGACAGCTATCAAAGGGCTGGAATCCACCACCCTTGCTTACGTGGAGGAGAACCTCACTCCACTTATTTTCTGTTCATTTTCAGTGAGACTCAGGGACGTGAAGATGCTGTGTCCGTGCTCGGTAATGTTTTTAGGGTCTAACATTTCCATTGTTTCAGTGGGACAGACTGAAAATGAGAGATTACTGAAAATGAGAAAGGGTATCAGAACATGGGATGCTGCGAAGCTGGGGCAGAATATAGGACAGAGCATGGAAATACTGCCTTTGCTGAAATGAGATGGAGCTCTGCCAGGCAGCAAAGAAAGGGATTGTCAAAACAGCAGCCGCTCCCCCTTCAGAGGCATCCCCGGTGCAGGGAGAGGGGGGGTCTGTCGGCTGCTGGGGCAGGAGGCCTTCCCCCTCGGTGGGATGCAGCGCTCAGAACTGGCCGGCAGCGGGGATGTAATTAGCGCTGACACAAAACCCAAGGCAAGGCTTTTGGCGCTTGTTTTCCAGTTTTGACAGAGAGGGGAAACAGAAGAAAGGTGTCTTTTTTTCCTTTTTTTTTTTTTTCTTTTCCTTTTTCCCCTCCCCCCTCCCCCTTAAATAACCTTCTCTCTTCAAATTACCTTAAATCACTGGGTACGTGGGCTGTGGGCCACGCGTGGTGCTGGCCACTCCTCAGCACACTTGTCAACCTGGAAACAAGAGGCGTACTTTGGTGAAATACTAAACGAAATGAGAACAGGAATTTAAATATAATGCTGCGTCTGCTCACAGGCAGGTGAAGAAGACTCACTAGTTGAGTAAGTAACAGCAAAGCTGGAGTGTGAAGGAGGAAATAAACTGAATGCAAAGGAGCGTGCAGAGGGGGTCTAAACTACACACGCTTTCTGACGTGGTGCAGCTGAACTGTTTTTGAAATGGAAACTCAGCATCTGTCTGTTCTTTATCTTTCTTGTATTGATGTCCAGAGGTCCAGTTCAGAAACCGGGGTCCCACTGTGGTAACCACAGTAAAAACACTGCAACTCGGTGTCTCCCACCACCATTGCCCAGCATCTAAGCAAAAGCACTCTCTCAGTTCTGATTTTCTTTTTCACTCCTGTGTTGCCTGCTCTTTGTAGGTCATGTGTAAGCAATTTTTTCTGCTGCTTTTTCTAGGAGGTTAAGTAATTAACTTGGAGGAGAATGGAAAGCTGTGATCTCGCCTCACTTTGAAAGGCCTTTTCCTGAGATTTCTGCAGTGTGCTTCTTCCTCCCCTGAAATGTCTTACTCTGGATTCTTGCATGGGGAGTTGATATTCTTGACATCAAAGCCCCAGCTGGTATTTTTCTTGATTGTGAAGCATCCTATGGTGTATTACACTCCTAAAGAAATTTTAACACTGGCAAAGTAAGGCATGAGGGAATATTGGACTGTTTTGTTTTGTGGGTTGTTTTTTTAATGCCTGCGCCCTGTCTGCTTGTACTCTGCTGTGATGCGTGTCAAAGTTTGCTAATGCGATCACAGCCTGAAAATTTCACATTGTGCTTAATGGCTCAGTGGCTAGAGGACACAATCTTGAGTTCCTGAAACATGGCTGGATCTTCTGGTTGTCACTACGTGAAACAGTGACCCCATGGCTGGTGTAAACTTGACTTGTCATCTAAAATCTGGATTTATTTAAAATGTAGATGATCCCCAAAAGATTCAGTAGCATTCATCATTTTCACGTATGACTTTGAATATCTTCTCTAGTCTGTCTGTGCCATTGTTGGTCTGTTGGGTTTGTTCCTTACAAGGTTAATTAAGAATACACTCTGGTTCGTAGACACGGAATTAGCACATTAAAGTCGATGTGGATTTCTACCTACGCCCCTTGTTCACAGAATGGAAACCAAGACCTTGCACTGTGAAAGCAGTTGCTGGATTTGTTCTCTGTGCCAGATGCCAGTAATGGGGTGGGGGTGGGGAGGAAGAGCCAGCCACCCGTCCTTTTAAACTGAGCAGATCTTTTCTTTCCTATTTTTCTAATTGATTTACCTTACCCTTCCATGTTTTTATCATCAGTTTGTCATTCCTTCCTCCTTGGTTTCTTTTTCCCTTAAATACACATCTCAGTCTGCACTGCTGTTAGCTCTTAAGTTGTGATGTAGTCTTGACTTGTACTCGCATTAAGAATACCTTTTTCCAATATTTGCACCCCTGAAATAGATGCCCGTTAAGGGTGCCAAAAACTAGTTCAATATTATTAAGAAAATGCCAGCACTGTTGTTTGTCTTCTACTTTTCTTTTTAATCTGGAACCAGCGCATCTTCCAGCTTCTTCAACTCGCTTGTCATTTGTTCAGCATGATCACTTTTCCAAGAGGTAGGTAGGTACCTTATCTTTTTTTTTAAGATCTCTCTTTTCCATCCGATGCCTAATGTGGCTTTTTATGCATCAGAAATAAGAGTGTAAAGCAACCTTTTCCTCAGCCTGGTTTGAAGCATGTTTCTCAATGAATCTTCTCGTCCCCTGTTCTTTGTCTTGTCACAATAAACAATCAACAGTTCCCAAGAACGCTGTAATTAAAATTTCCTGAAGGAACAGTGGTTGTTATGGATACTGTTAAGTATACTGAGAAGTGCCATGGGTTACTGAGAAAGAAGAAATACTAATGAATAGTCTTTTGACCTTATTTTGACCTGGGGGGGAGGGGGGGTGAAATACACATCTGCATTTTTATCCCGCATCCTGGCTGCAATACAGAGCGCTCCTTCCGCGTGCTCCTCTTAAGAAGGGTTTTCAAAGAGCACGGAAGCCAGGGCGGCTTTCAGGGTGAAAAGTCGGTGTTTGGATTTCACAGCCCTCCTAACAGGTTCCTGCGGGCGCTGTCCTTGGCGAGTCTTCCTCCAGGCCCTGCGCCGGGCACCCCCCGAGGGCGGCCGGGCGGCGGCTGCGGCGGCAGGATAAGCGGGATGCCTGCCGCACGNCGGGCCTCCCCCGGCGGGGCGGGGGCGGCGGCGGCGGTTTCCCGGAGCTCGCCCTTGTGTGTCTGCATCGTTTTCTGATCAGGGACTCGCCGTGCTGCCTGGGCCGGGCGCCTTGGCTCGCCGTAGTGGCAGTCTGGGGGAGGAATTTGGCCAACGCTCTTTGGAAGTCCGAGTAGTCGGCGTGACTGGGGTTTTCTCTGCTTGCTCTTGCCGACAGCCTCAGAGGGGTGTAGCAGTTGAGAGAGGACTCTCTTTCTTTCTTTTTTAAAAAGAAGCAGGACAGCTTTGGCCGTATTCCGTTTACCTAGCTACGGCTTCAACCCCTCTTGCCTGTACTAAAGTAAGGCTCCTGGCTCTGCAGGCACTCTTAGCCGTAGATACATATAAACTTACTTTATAGTGTGTTTGTTTTTAAAAATATCGTTTAAAATTTGGCAGAAAATAACATATTTGTATCTGTTCAGCCATTTAACTCTCCAGATTTTTTTATATCGTTTAATCCAACCCATTCACTGTTAATTTGGCCTGCTACCCTCTATTTTTACTCCTAATCGAAAAGTAAAGGATGGTGCATCAGCATTCTCTGCTGTGAATATGCATTCAGAGAATTCAGATAATCTCTTTGCAAAATAGACGATGGTTCACCCAAAATAGAGAGTATGGCTTCCCTTCTACACCCTATTGCAATGTCAGTGCTGCTGCCATTGCCCCCTATAAAGGGCAGCGATCTGCCCAATAATTCTTTAAAATGCATAAAAACAGGTTGCAGGGAAGAGAGGAAAGGACCCTGGGACATCCTGGGAAGCCCTGGAAAGACCTACAAACAAAAGCAAGAAAAGTCTAGAATGAGCTAAAGGAAAGACAAAGCTTGAAAACCAGTTAAAATGGGGAACGCACAGAATGGTCTCTCAAGTGCTGTGAAGGCCTCTTGTATTTGAATACCTCATTAAGCAGCTGCATGGGAATTGAGCACCTAAATACCTTAAAATCTGGCCCCAAATAACTAAGATTTTAAGCTGTTTGAAAAGGGAAGTGATCTTCTGTTTCAGGATATGAAAATATGGGATCAGCAGTTACTTTCCACTCCATGTATTTAAGATTTGTCTCATCAATCATAAGCCTAGGAAATAATAGTGAAGATTTAGATTCTGTACAGCTATGTACTGGTTTATTCTCAGAAATACGGAACGAGAACGAATGCTAGAGGTCCTACCTTATGAATGAAATATCTTGTAAATGGCGGTTGTATCCTGTGAAGTGTTTGGCTCTGAGCACGTGTAGAGCTCTGTGGGACTATCCCCATGCTTGCCTAGGTGGGTACGTGTACGTCCCTTGCTAGATCGAGGCACATCCTTGTTGAGCCTGGAGAAGCTCACAGGCTGGGGCAAAGGCATTGAAGCTGTACAGAAATACTCTTACTCGATGGAGATATTTCAAACTTCTGTTCCTTTAAAAAGACAAACCCAACCATTTTCATTCAGTTCTAGGCATGACAAATTTTGAGTTTTAGGAGAAAACTGCTTTTGGCTTATGAACTAAATTAGGAAATGGGGGGAGGGGGGGGAGGGAAGCATTCCAAAGGTACAATTTGGAGTTAATACTAAAAAATTTCAGCATATAGACAAAAAACTGTAAATAGCTAGGAATAAGGATTTAAAAACTACTGTGCCTTCTCAGCTGTGCCATCAATGTTGCTACTATGACACTACAGTAATTTATTGTTGCAGAACATTCCCTCCTAGAACTCTCTAAATATTTTAAGGAATTTCAATTACATATTGCAGGGGAACGTCTTTAAAAGCGTTTGGGTTTGCTAGCTTTAGGGACCTTAGAGGAATCCATATGCAGAAAAGCAAACAAAACCAGTGAGAAATGTACACTGTTTAATTAAAATACCAGGTTTTGGCATGTTCTTTTTCTTGCTAACGATGGCTTATTAAGGAAAAAAGCCCTGCATAAAATCCTTTAAGTGTACAGATAGATAGATTTTTTTTTTTTTCCTTTTCAGCTTTGTTCCAATGGCTTATATTGTCACCAGAAAAAAAAAAAATCATAGACTTGGGTATATTTTTTGTTCTTTTCATATGTTAATAAGTTATGGACTGTTTTGGACTGTTTATGTGATCAATAATTTAAAGGCTCATTGTCCTGAGAAATGTTGAATTCATTATGAGGGAGAGAAGTAATAGATTCAGTATCTTCATCTCCGTAATCAATTGTTATGATAGATGTTCAATTACTGTGGATGCAGGCAGGCAGGGGAGCTGCTCGGTCAAGAGTACTGCCACCCTCGGTGCCAGCCAGAACTCACTGGCTCTCAAGTTTCATATGGAAACACACCGGTTATTTTTGCTACATGGGTGTATGCGACTAGGAGGTGTAGTTTCCAAGCTGTTGCAACAACAGAGTTGGTACTTTCAACACAAAACAGCTCTCCTCTTTGCACTCCACACGAATCTTTAACGATTTCAAAGAGTATGATTAAGAAGGGGAGGAAGGCTTGGATGCTTCAGTAAATTGTTAAGGGCCTTTTGTCACTCAGTTACGGGTGGCAGTCCTGTACCACCTGTCTCTGCAGTGCAATGCAAAGTACTTCACAGCAAAGTAGTGCTGTGTAAAGCACACTTGAAAATTTTAGTCTGGGAGGCAGTAAATAGAGTTTCTGTTTTCTAACTGGCTTTAGTTAGGAGCCAAAATTTTCCTGATTTCTGTACGACTTTGGCTTCTAGATTGCTGTGATGGTCTCTGCTTCACTTTGATGTTGGACTCTGCTTTGGTCTGCTTTGTGAAGCTGCATAAGATAAGTGATACGTCTCAGTCATTAGAAATAATGTTTGTTTCCTTTCAAAGTCCAAACTGAGCCCACTGCTGGTAGATTAAAGTTAAAAGGAGTTGTGAGAGGGGCAGGCCTGCTACCATGATGATAGGTAACGGAGGCCTTTTGGGGAGTAATGCAGATATCCTGATGCATCAGGAAAAACATGCCCGTTCCTTGTTGGTTTCTATCTTACCAGGAGCCAGCTCTGCGAGGGAGGGAGGGAGGGATGATCCTGGGTGTGATTTTGGGCCTTGCAGACTAGACTTGACCACGCGGCTCAGTGAAGTACTCCATCTCTGCTTGCACCAGGCTAGCTTCTCCCACTGGGTACACCAAGGGATATGCGCTGCAGGAGCTGATGAGTAGCTGTGCCTGTCTCTTACATAGGTACGATCAGTATTAAAAATTTCTTCCAAGTTTTGCTCGTGGTGACACCAGCATTCTCCTAAAATCAACCAGCAAAAAAAAATGTAGCTGAGAGGAGAGCATGGCTATTTATTTTTACATTCACTTATATATGTGGTCTCAGTGGTGGGACCTGATGCTGTCGGTGCCCTAACTCTGAGCATCTCTCAGCAGACACTCAGCTCACCAGCGTGGACTGGGCTGTGCAATACTAATTAATTCTAAAGTGGGTTCCGGGTATGATATTATTAGTACTGAGGTAACCGGGTGACACGCCAGAAGAATTTGAAATTGCTAGCTCAGTTACGAGCGTAGGGGACTCTGGCTTATTCTTCCTTAAATACACTCTTTCTATATTCCCTTGACTGCAACTAAACTGTAGAATATTTACCTGCCTGATTGTTGTTTGTAAATCTGGGCTCTTTCCTCCCCCCCTTCTAAATCTTCCTTAGATGCTGAGAAGAAAAAATAGCATACAAGAAAGTGGCTGTAAAGCATTTCTTTTCTGTTCTGCCTCTCTGCGTAGAGCTTTTTGTGGCACTCAGGGGTGCAGTAGGGCTTGAACAGTCCAGACAGTGTGCCAAGGCGTATTCCTGTAGGACATCACTAGAGATCCCTGCTCGTAAACCC
This sequence comes from Fregata magnificens, assembly GCA_013389945.1. Lineage (NCBI taxonomy): Eukaryota > Metazoa > Chordata > Aves > Suliformes > Fregatidae > Fregata > Fregata magnificens. Next base: position 40,245 of record WAAD01027034.1, on the reverse strand, counting down.
TGCCTGCAGAGCTGTAACCGGAGAGAGAGAGGGAAAGAGAAAGGGAAAGAGGTGAAGCAGGGAGGATGCGGAGGTGTGATTAAGGGCTTTCAGAGAAGGCAGAGAGGGAAAACTGAGAGAGAAGAAAATAGTGGACGGACTGGGGAGATGGGAAACAACAGCATTCAAGGGCCAGGCTGAAGACAAAGGGGCTGAAACAGAGAGTAAAGGAAAAAAGGTAATTGCAATCCTGGGGTAATATATTAAGATGAAAAGCTGGGCCAGTCACAACCAACCTGTGTGAAAAGTCCAAGAGCTGTCTGGGAACCAGCAGGCAGAGGCTGTGAGAAAATGGGAGAGGTAGAAGAAAGAAGTTGGCCATAAGAGCAAGAAAACGTGCTGTGCTTTGTGAGGGACTGAGAATCATTTAGCTGGGAAGGTCTGTTTGGTTGTGGACAAAATGCTCAGAAATCTACAGGGAGAGATGGAAAGGGCCTTTTGCAGAGAGGCAGTATGAAGAGCTTCACATAGCGATAATATTTAACAAAGTAAAAAGGGCAGTGATTTCATTAAAAACTGCTGGATGCTTAGCACAGTTGAATCTCAGGCCACTTATCTGAGTATCTAAACGTGGATTTAAGGGCACAACTTGACACATGTGAAAGAAAAAGAAGTGGAGCAGGGGGCTCTTTGCTGGTTTAAATGTCTGGAAATCAGAAGACTTACCTGCACGGCAGAAGGCACAGATTACTGCTATTGTAATAGATTGTTACCAAGCCAGTTTTTCTCCTTAAAAACAGGAGCATCTGAGACAGTGGAAAGAGAAGTCGGTGGAGCTCTTGCAAGCCTTGCTAGCGTAGAATCTGCCTGGATGTTTTAGTTATGAATCAGCTTCATCTTGGTTTCTAATGAATGATTTGAAAACTGTTGCCCATTTGTGAGAAGTGCTTGTGTGCTGCTAACATTCTCATCTGTGTTATCTTGTTAGTCTCGTAATTTATTTCTGCATTTGGCTAGCTTTCCTCAGACATGTATAGTCTAAAATTGAACACAAATTCTATACCACTTATGGTGTTAAATACCAATTTTAATGCAGGGTTTTATTGTATTTGGCTGTCACTGAACAGAAACTAAAGAATCCAGGCAGCATAAGAGGCTCTTGAAAATTTCAGCCAGTCCCCTCATTCTGACTTCCGACATTGTGATAAATTGGAAGTGGGATGAGTGATTGGGGCTGGTTAGGGGAATTCGAGGGCTGCTTGTCTTCCCTTCTTCAATTCACTGCAACTTTCATTAAATTATGGATAAACTCTCAATAAGAACAAAAGAGTAAAAGAGTGACAGCTGAATTTTCAGACTCTGACCTAAAAAATTACTTTAAAGGCATAAGGAAACGCAAAGGATTGAATGTATGACTGTAAGCATCCAGAGGCACATTATATTGTCTTTTCTCAGATAGATTGAGCTTCTGATATTCACGTTCATGAATAGCCCATTTCAGTGACATTATTGGGACAAGATCCCTATGGGTATAATTCCTGTTACTTCACTAACATCAGTTCAAGTCAACATCTCTACACGGATTTGAACTTGCTTGATGAATTTTGTGAGGTTCGTGTTATACATGCAACAAGGTGTGGCTGCTGTCACTGAATGGACGTATATTGGAAGCTGGTGGCAATCTATCTGCTATCTATCTACTATCATGCTGGCTGTGCAAGGAGAAGGCTGCAAAGTGCAAGCAGAGTAGTCCTTGACCAAGCAGCAAAGGATTCTGTGAGGTGTCCTGTGTGGGGAGGAGTGGGAGGGAAGGTTGTGGGTGGAGAACATCACAGAATAGCAGCTAAGGACTCCCAGAGAACAGGTACTGTAGAAAAGCACTGAATGCCCATAAGCAGTTCAGCAAACACCTTTTTATGAAGTTGAATGGAGCTTCCAAAAGGGAATGGGAGCAACGGGCAAGTAGCTTTATTAATATGGCTTGTTCAGCAAGCTAACATTGTTTAATAAGCTAAGCGAGGAAGTAAGAAACTTACCAAACCGTTGCAGAAACATGAGGAATATTGCAGTTGGAAAGCATGAAACTCTGGAACGACAGTATTAGTTTCCTAGGAGAGGCCAAAAGAAAGGGGGACACTTGAAACACCTAAGACTTAGGAGTTGCACAGGTAATTTGGAATCATTCGTTCAGAAATAGATGGTAATGGGCATCAGAGACCCAGACTGTGAACAGGGATGTTAAAAGATCCTGAGTCAACCTTAAAAACCAGTAAGGATGCAGGAGGCCACGGCACAGAGGCAGGCCAGACTGCAGGTGCTGGGAGGAAAAACCAAGGCAACAATCCCCTGAATCAGGGCCGCAACCCATCACAAGCCCACGGGAGCGCAGAAGGCAGAGCAAAACCGATGAATCCAAGGGGAAATCTGCCAAGTGTACCCGCAGCTCTCTTTAAATGCTGCCCCGGCACACTGCGCTATCTGCATGTGATGGCTTTCAGCAGGCTGCGTGAAATGATTTGGTAGCCTTAGCTGAGTCCCACCACAGAAGTGCCAAGCTTCTTAAGCTGCTTAACAGGCTTGGCGAAGAGGATAATGATTAACCGTTTATTAAAGTCAGCCCCTCCAGGTCAGGATGAGAGATATCGGTAGTGAGAAAGCTCGCACTGCTGTTGCCTTCCCAGTGCCTTTTATGCAGATAGGGGACTTCAGCCTTTGGGGATACAGTCACTGGTATTAAATTTACTTAAAAGTATGAAGTGACTTCATTTCTGTTCTGAATAACACTGTGGGCCATTGTAAACTTCCCCCGTGCAGTTTGAATCTCCTTAAAGGCAGACATGCTCTGGTTTCTAAGAATAACTCTACAGAGAGCATGCAGTGTACATGTCAACTTAATTAAATGAATTTGTTTAAAATACGATCGATGGTGTGTGAAATTATATAATTATTCCATAAATACACTTTGTTAATTAATTAATATTTTAATTAAAGGGTAATTGGAAACTCTGCATTACTACCTTTTTTTGAAGGGCATGAATGTGCCTTTACCTCATACTCACTGATTAGACCAAAAAAAATTTTAAAAAAGGTATTAAANAAAAAAAAAAAAAAAAAAAAAAAAAGACACAAATGACAGCTATGTCCCAGTTTGCCATAGAAGGAATTTGGCTGCCCTTTAAAATCTTCCTTCTCAATCAGCCTTCGGTTTTTCTAATATCCTTCATGTCTCTTATTCTGGGAGAGTGATTGTCTCTCTGGGAGGCTTGCCTTGAAATGTCTCCCTGGAAGACGAACTTGGAACAAAGTGCTGTGGACTAGTTGTTGATTGAGAGAGCTGGTATTAGTAGTTTGTCAGAGCTAGACATAAATCCCTCTTTTCCCTGCATAATCATTTTCCTCCAGTATCTTTCAGTTTACCTGTTTATTTTGAAGACTGTCCATATTAACAAACGCAGGCTCCCTGTTACTCACTGCCAGAACGGCACTCCAATCCCCAGACCACTTTTGGTAACTGCTGGTGTGGAATAAATGAAAAGAAATGGCTGGAAACCGAGAAGAGAGAGAAATGACCGTGGCCCTTATCTTGCCCCTGGAAATTCATATATAATTGACACTGAAGCCAATAGGATAGGAAGGGCAAATTTGAGGCCTGTCTGTGAAAAATTATCAAGAGCTGCCAAATTAAGGCCCTGATTTTGCAAACTTGCACAGTTAAATGTGAATGCCCCCCCGTGAAGGCAGTGGACAGGATGCTGCTTGCAGGTCTAAAGTGAGTTCATGCTTTTTTTTGCAGCTTTGGGACACAGACAAATATGAACCAGGAAATTCTGGACAGTAGATAGTTATTCTGCATGTTTTGATCTTCTGCTTACATGGCAAAATTAAACTGATAACTTTCTGGAGCTGCTAACTACTCTACAACTGCTTGCTACTCCTGAATGCACTAAGGACTAGTGAGCGTTGTTTGACTGCGACTGATCTAAAATGTCGGTATTTTTGGATTTCTATCCAGTCCTGCAGTACCATACCAAGTGTAGACCTAGAAGGTCCTAAGTCCTAAGAGAAATCGTAGTTCATCGCAGTGACAGTGCTTTAGTGTGTGACATAAGAGGATTATATGAGGCTAGCGCAGAAAGAACAAGGAACACCGTAACTAGCATAGGGACAAGTAAAAACTAAGTCAGTCAGGAATAGATTACAGCACATCTAAGACAGGCAACGGACCCAGTGTGCATATATTTGCATAGAAAAAGTTACACAGCTTCAGTGATTTACAGAAAACAGTTTGCCAGGGAACATTTTTAAAATGTCAAAAAATCTAATTTGAGATTTAAAATATTTTTAAATTCCTAATTGCAAAATTGAGCTCACTGCATTGTGTCCTCATAGAAAGCTACTCTTATTTGTCTTTAAATTCAACAGTGAATCACCAGCCATGCCTGACTTATTCATGCGTGAGATGTCAGGTGCATGAGAGCTTACATCACATGCCATGCCGATGCATAAAATTTTTAAACCTGCCCTTGACAACTGAACAATTCAGCAACGTGGACGCAAGCTGCAAGGATCAAAAAGTAGGACAAAAATTACAACTGTTTATACAGCTTTGCACAATGCCATGGCAATGCTTTTTGCAAGAAGAAATATTTACTGAGAGTAAACACAGTTTAAAATGAGATTTAATGTCTGTGTCTTCTCTGTGGGGATCCACGCACAGAACGCTGGGTTTAATGCTGCTTGAAGAGCCTCAGCTTTTACCTTGGCGAGTCCTCTGTTTTTCAAAGGTACAAGAACGACTGGGGTAGGAGAAAGTGTCCATAACGTGAAGAAAAACTGGCACAGGCAAAAGGGAAGTTTAATGTAAGTGTTGCTTCTGGTTTTTTGCCATACTGCACATTGTTTGACAAGGGTGATACCAATTAGTGCCAACGATAGCGTAGTTTATGATACTGACATCTGTCCAACAGAAACTGGCCCCAAAACATCAAACTTATTTTGCAGATGTCACTGAATAATCATTAGGTGGTGATAACTTTTCAGTTGCCCAGTGGGGAAAGGTTCCAGCATATTAAATGGACAAAAAGTTTCTGAATTTCAAAAATATTGCAGTGAGAATTTTCACTTGAGACAGTGGGCTGAGGGTTTGCGATCCATCTTTCACTTCCTTGCAAAGCGTAAGAGCAGAAGGAATGGTCTTTTCAGCAAGGCTGGAGAAAGTCTGAAATATTTGTGGGGATCTGCGTTCTGACTGGATTTACACGTCCAAAGTTATCTCGGGGCTAACTCCACTGGCACCTCTGAAGTCGTGCCTGTTTATCTCCAGGCTGAATTTGCACCAACAGAAAACTGATCGTTCTGGCAGGGACGTTCTATTACATTCAGAAACTATCTAAATGTTGAGGTGATTTTAGTCAATATCTGTTTCACATCTTTTTGTATCATCTGCAAACATTCAGGCTTGCAAAACTGAAATTACGAACCTCCGTCTATAGGAAGTCACCTAAATAAATGGCTTGATTTTTCTCCTCCCAGGAGTGCCGTAAACAGACAGGGCTCAGCGACAGCTGTAGCCACACAGCAGCTCTGGTCATTGAGCTTCCCATTTAAGTGAATAAAAATGAAGTTAGGTGACACTGGACATTCATGTGGCTTGCATTTAGAGATCTGAGTATGTCCTCAGTTATACTGGGGACTGTATAACTTTATGTATCCCTTTTGTTTGTTTGCTTAACTCTAGAATTGTCTCCCTAAGAAAGAACCTCTCCCACCGTTTCCAGACAAGGCCTTAAATTTGGAAGAGACAAGTCTAAGCAATACTCATATCAGGCCCAAACTAAGGGATGAGTCTGAATAAATCTAAGCTGCTATGTTGTGTATTTCTAGATTCCTCAGCCTCTTCCTGACAATGATAAAGGGATTGGGATTCCTTTCCATGTAAATCCAGGAGGAGGACAGCCAAAGCCTGCAGGGAAAATCTCGTCCCTTCTCACACCCCAGTGTAGCATGTACACCTGCTTACACATCAGCTCTGAAATTAATCCTCTTGGTCTAACTGAATCTGAAGGAATCCAAGATGGAATAATTTACATGATGAGGGCCTGAAAGAGATGTGTAGCAAGAAAGACAGCAATCAGAAGGATGTAAGAAGATAGAAATTAAAGTAAGTGGTAGCTAACTTATACTGGCTAGCTTGCTTTAGGTGGAATACTTTGGATTCACTTACATTTGTATGTAAATTTGGTCCTTACTGTCTGAGGGAGAAAGCAAGACCTCATTATTATCTCCTGTTGCTAGATGAGATGTTAACAATATCAATATTTTTAAATTCCTATATACCTGATTTTAGAAGGAATTATGAAATAGGTATGATTCTTGTTTTATTTTTGAGTTGTATGCTGGGAAAACAATGCACTCATGTAGATATGAACAGAAATCATTGCAGCCTGTTAAAACAAATTAGGAAACGTGCCTTCAAATCTTAATATAATTTCTAGAGGAAGGAGCCTCTTGACTTGAATGGTAAAGGTCTGAAAATGGTCAGAGAGAGTCATAGAGCTAAGTGGGGATCCCAATTACAGATTAGCAATAATGCAAATGTTGCTGCAGAGGGACCACTCAGCTTCTGCAGCTCAGGAGCTGTGGCTGTGGCTAGAGCACAGGCATAAAAACCCTCCCTTTCATTATTGTTTTTAATTATCTGCACAACGACAGAGCTGGAATACCTGCTGCACACTGAGGCCCTTTGTGCGAGCCCATCAGCAGAGGCTATGCAGGCCAAAGCCCATATTTTTTGCCTTCTGGAGGTTTTTCAGCTGAATGTTGCTTTCATGCAGATGCCTTTCTTTCCTATTTACTCCTTATCTTCACTGGCTATTTCCCCTGAATCCCCTGCTCCGCTGAACATAAGCAACAGATGCAGCCTTACGTGACGACACTGAGGTTTGGCTATCCAGCTGTGATCCTGAAGTTCTCACATGCAACCGTAAGACTTGCGTTCCCGCGAGGAAGTGAGGGTGCTCTGCGCAAGGCTGGCCTCGGAGCACAGACCTCTTGGAGATGAGGAGTGAGTGTCTAGCCTCCTCCCTCTTTCATAAGGGAGCTTGCAGGCTTGGATGGAAGAGCAGGAAACTGACAAGCTCTTTGTTAAACTTGGGAATGAGGCATTAGTCCGTGCTCTGGTCTTCTTATATGTTAGAGTGATGTTCGGTGTGCCCTCGTTCTTGTAGCTCATCCCTGTGTTTTTCCCGTGTACTTAGCAGGCTCAATATATCTTCACAGAGCGGATAAAGCAACCAGGAAAACTAAGAGGAAGAGGCAGGATTTGGCAAAGGGAGGTTCACTTTCTCGCAGACAGTCACTGAAACTAATCCCCTCTGAGAAGATCATGCCAAAGTTTTATTGTAAGTTGTGCTTCCAGCTAGAGGCTGCATCGTTTGAGGCCGTGTGAAAACTTAAAATACAACTGGGTTACCTTTGACTTGGACCTACTTGATCGTGTGTTGGAGATGCTGTGACTGTAGCACTGGGAGAATAAAAGGGCCTGACGGGGCAGTGTGTGCATCCTGGGGCAGGAGGGTCCAGGCCAGGACACGTGGGCAGGTGAGCACAGGCAAAATGAATACCCACTGAGCACAGGTGAGGAGCGATAACTGGAACCAGTCAGAAACAGGGAAGTGCAAGGAAACCTGGCCGTGGTTTTTGGCTCCTTGGCAGTGCTGAGCTGCTCTAAGAGGGTAGGAAAGAGGCAGAAACAAGATAGCTGAGCCCCTCTCCACAATGAGCACCTTCTTGCCCATGGCAGAGCCTTTGCCCCCAACTCGGTCTCACTGTGAGGAGTCTGAGGAATGATTAATAGCAAAGGATACAGGCAACTTCTGACCGATGCTGCCAAGGTATCAGGGCTCATGATAATGCAGATACTCCTCGTTCACCATACCTGTTTTCCAGGCGGCTCTGTGCCAGAGATTCATGTGGCTGCAAATTTCTACCTGTTGTAGACACATGAAGGATGACTTGTATATATGAGGGCATAAGGTACCCTTTTGTCAACAGAGAAGCAGGCAGACAAAAGCAAGAGTACGGCCTGGAAAAAGCTGTGTGGTGGGGATGGGGGGAAGTAGCAAAGTTGGCTAAAGCTGGTCTGGGGAATGAGAACCGACCGTACAAACGCATCAGCAGGAGGAGCGATGCTACAAAGAGCGCGTCCATTAATAAGTGAGGAGGAGGAGGAAAGGAGTGATAAGTAAAGTCATAATGACACTAAACTTCTTTTAAAATAAGGGATGGTTGGAAAGTAATACAGATCTTGGCAAGATAGCTCTTAGAAAGCAGAGAGGGGATAGCGGGAATAAATGCAAATCAGCTGGCCTACATCAGACGTATCCTCATGAAGGCAATAAAGTGACAAACTTAGTGAATCGCTAAATGCTGTTTCTCAGAAATCACTGAGAGCTGCAGCTCCAGTGAGCTGGGGGGCGGGGAGAAGCAAAGGTGAAATTCCACCCTGAGCCCGGCGGGGCTGAGCAATTAAAGCCCAGTCAATCCAGTGGCAGTCCTCCGGGAAATAATGCAGCAAGCGAACAGAGGAAAGAAAAATCTTTAAGGAAAGAGGAAATGATGAATGGTGGGGGTGGGGAGCGGCCCTATGCAGCTCTCCTCAAGGTGATAGGAGCAGTGCAAAGTGAATTCCTGAAAGTTAAGATTCGAACCTTGGGCTGTGATTCGTGGCTCCGTGGTTTCTCCAGGCAGTTCGGAAGGGCAGTGTAGGGGGAAGCTTTGCGTGGATATATCTGCAAGGCGCTCCTTGTTTTTCTGGTGAGAAAAGGAATCCTCCGGAGTAGGGCATATTCTGCTTTGAGAGTTAATAAGATGTTTAAACATTAATAGTAATAAATATTATAATAATATATACTGTATAAAACCATACCAGTAGCACTGTGCCATTTAGGATCTAAACGAATGTAGAAAAAAGGGAACAGAGACTTCAGGGGACAAAATAAGTGGTAAGGGTTTGAAATACATTTTAATTTCCTACTGTAGTTAGCCCATTTTTCAAATGTTTTGCTGATGTTATTTCGTATCAAAACATCTGCTTTACACAGTGAGGGCTAGATTTTTGGTTACAGTCTTCCTCTAAGTAACACAAGGGTCTGCCCTGAACCCCAGAAGCCTTCCCAGCTTAAACACTGCCAAAATCCGGGATGTCTCTGCAGAGCGATTAAGCTTTGTCAGGGCTTTGCCAAAATCCTTTTACTGACATAGTGAATTCTGGTTATCTATGACTGAGGATACATTTGTAGTTAGGTCTAGACCATGGTAAGAATTGGATATGGCTGAAAATAGGCGTCCTTTTTGGTCAGGTTTGATTTTAAGCTGGATCAGGTTTTGGATCAGGATTTGGGTTTATTTGTGCCATTGCATGATTGCTGCTCCCAGCGAGAGAGGACAAGTGGGAACAAAGACCTTGGAGGGGGCAGGGTAGTATTGTCTGGGTGGCAGCAGCAGCGAGGACCCCTGCCAGCATAAGGTGATGGTGTAGTTATGAGTCTGGTTACCATTGCATGTGAGTGCTTTCAGGATTCATCGTGTTGCTGAGTCAGACAACAATTTCAGTTTGCTTGTCTTTCACTTTTTGCTCTTGCAGGATGTTAACGCTTTTTGTTTTTTTTCTGGGGGGTGAGAGAAGGTAAGGAAAATTGAAGGGGAGCTGGGATTTTTTTAGGGTTTTTAAAAATTTTTCGTCCATTAACGTGGCTCTGAATGGCTGCAATTCAAATGCAACAAAACGTGAGTGATACAGCAAATATAACAAAGGAAGAAATACCAAGAAAGCTGGATAGCTGGAAAATAAGAGTGGGAAAAGTAATAAAAATGAGAATCAGATTGGAAAAAGAACACAAAATACTTGATATGAGGACAGAGTGCTTGGGAAGAGAGGAAAGGCACAGAGAGCTCAGAGATTTCTAGCAGGTGTTGAGCCTGGTGCACACATCCTTTGCACAACAGCGAGTGGCTAAGCAGGGAGAATACAAAGAAGCATGACTGACATAAGCACAGTCACCATGCCAATGAGCACAAGTGCCTGTATATATTAATAGGCCAGAGGGAAGATGTGAATGCAAAAGGAACGCTAGCTACTGGAGGTGAGCTCTATCATCAGCAATATGTGGACATAGGGTGAGAATTTGACATCTGATTGCGCCGCTCTCTCTCTCCAGGGAAAAAGGGCTGTTCAGGCATTTAGGAAAATTGCCTTCCAAGGACAGCCCATGTACTCTGAGATCGGAGCAGGGGATGGTGGCAGTGGGACTAGGTAACGTGCAGCTGACATTGCAAATATACCCAGTGGTCCTGAGCCTGTGCAGCAGCTGGGGACGGATGTTAGAGCATATCATCAGGGTGGCCTTTATTGACTGGGGTTGCAGAGCAGCCCTCAGCCAGAAGCCCCCAAAAGCTCTGGCTGTTCTCCAGGTCACCACAGCAGGGAGCTACCCCCTGCCTCTGCTAAACAAACCTGTGCTGCTGTGGCTCCTGGAGGTGCTGAGCCCAGCCAGCCGTTCTTAGCTCATATCACATGGCTCAGACTTCCAGGATTTCAACTCCTTGCTTTGTGCTTTCCCTTATTTCTAAAACATAGGGACAGATGGGAATGCACTCCCTCTTTCCTGTCCTTCATCTGAATGCCTGGGTACCTTTCCCCATTTCTCTTGGAGCGTAGCTGTTCTCTTTCTGTGGATTATCCTGGCCCCACCATCCTTGCGGTGTGTTAATCCCTGAGCACAGTAAACATGCAAATGGCCTGTGATGTTTTAGCGCTGGGGACAGCTATTCTCCTTGCTGATTGACAGCTGGGCCTCCACTGACACACTGGTTTTCATAGTATGAGGGTGAATGGATATGTAGATAAACAGTTGAGCTTTCCCAAACGTTTCAGAAGCTATTGTGTGTCTCTCTGCATGTACCTATACATGGACTTCTGCTGCACTCCACGTGGGAGACCACTTTGCTCACTGAATGCATATGGTTTCTACTTTAACCGTGGCTCTTAATTTATTGCTGTGGCTTTTCATCCCTTCCCTCTGGTGTTAAAGCCTTCTTCTGCAGAATTTGCTCTTGCTCAGTAAGTGGACCCCCAGCTTTGTGCTCCGTGCCTATGCTGTTTCTTTGCTTTGCAGAATATTGGCAAAGCCATTTGCCTACTGAGACTGTAGTTGGAGCGCCTCACCTAGCTTCATCTTTTTATTCAGCCCTTCTACCTGCCTGTGGCTGCTTCTGGTTGGGAAACATCTGCCTACTAATGTTTTTTCCCCAGTCAGGCTTCCAGCTTTTTTATTCCCTTGCAAAAGGCTCTCCACTGTGTTTGCACACACACTATGTAGCACCTGGTGGCTCCAACAAATCCGGCAAGTGCAAATGTGAAGACTAGATACTTTCTGAGATATTTAGGGGCAAGCCCAGTAACTTTGTCCTCTTTTAATATTTGTGTTTCTTTGGGGGAATTCCTGGCTCCGGTTGCAAACACCTGAAGAGGTTCTTGGCTGAATTTAGTCGTTCATATTTTAGCAGGTTTCTGCAGGTCTTTGTGATTCCTATCTTTGTTCTCTTTTCCTCATAGAGATGGATAAGGAAAGCTTGCAGGAATTTGGTTTGTAAAACGCACTGCCAAAAAAAATGGTGGTATATATGCTAGCATAACAGCAAGGAGTGAAGAGGGAATTTAGTAGGCTGGAGGAGTTTTCTAAAGCCCTACTCAACATTTCACATTTTATGATCCTTAATGACAAATGGTGATTGTGAATATTCATGAATTTTTCCCTGGGTTAATGTCATAACCTTTGCAGTAAAAAGGCTGTTTTCACCGGTAATAACTACCTTTCAATTTATTTATGCTTGGTTTTTTTACAGAGATAGACCCCAAATTAACATTCAAAGTGCAAGAAAGTAATTTTGCGTGTTTGTTTGCTGGGGGGAGGGGAAAGTATATTTTAAAAGTCTGTCGTGTTGTGTCTTTTTTGAGACAATGCGGCTCTTTACTTTCAGACTCTTGGGTTTTTATCTCAGTATTTTTAGAGTGCTGGAAAAGGTTTTTCAATTCAGCTTTACTGAGGAGACAACTCAGCATGTAGTATGAAGAATTTGTTTGTCTTTTTGAGCATGAAGAATTTGCCTGTCTTTGTTTTTCCTGGTTGTTCTAAGCATTAATTTAGTATTTTACCAGTAGTTACCTTATATCCTTTCCCCTGGTCAGCATTCCCTCTTCTCCTCCCTTTTTCCTGCTTATGATTGTACTTGGTGCCTTGCAGTCATTATGTCTTACTTTGCTGCACTGAACTGGATGTGCCCTTTATCTGTCCATAAGCCTAATTTATTCAAATCATTTTAAATTTGCTTGCTCTGTGCACCATTTTACACTTATGTGCTATCAGCAAAAAATTCCACTTTAAGAAATTATATCCCCTGCAGGCCATTTATATAAAAGTTGGAACAAAAGCGGGTACGGTGCTGAAATTTGGGCGTACTGCCTTGTTCCTGTCCCTCTAGTCACCCTGAACCATGCCGTTTTGCTGACGCCCTGCTTCTTGTCCCACAGATAATTTTGAAGCCATTTTCTATTGCGCTTTTTCTATACCGTGCTTTACTGATTCTACAGATCAATCTCTTTGTGGGGTGCGACATCAAATGAATCTCTTCCCTCTGGGTAAATTATGCCCGTCACTTCACTTTTGCCTCTCCGTTGAGGAAAGTACTGAAAGAACTTAAAGCACATTTGACAGACGTTGTGAATCCAGCTGCCTCTCCTTCCTCGGGCTGGCTGTTTCTACATGTTGCATAACCCCGTCCCATATTAATGTTTCCAATATCCGTTCTGTGGCTGCAGTTGGGATTACTGGTGAGTGGCTTCCTAAATCCTCCCTTGATTTAAAAAAGAAAAAAAAGTTTGTTGTTTTTTTTTTTAATATATTATTATTTTTAAAAAGTAAAGCTGCAGTAGCTACCTTCTAGACATCTCCAGATACACCTTCCTCAGGAAGCTATCAAGCAGTATTACTAAAGGTTTGCCAATTTCCCTTGCTATTTCCTTCCAACTTCGGAGATGCAGTTAATCTAAGTCTCAGGTCCTGTCAACTTTTAATAGTTCTAATTAACTAACTACCTGTCCAGACTGGATCGTAAAGCCTTTTAACATTTCATTTTTTTCCCCCTCAAGAAAATGGATCCTTGTTTCCAGGATGTGACCTTCAGCTTCTTCTGTAAATACTCAGGCAAAGGATATTAATTCAGGCTCATCTGTCACTGACTTCTCACTCATTCCCTTTCATGGCCCCACTGATTCCTTCCCTGGTCCTCTGCTTTTCATATATCGGATGAAAGATCTCCATTGAATTTCGTCACATCCTTGCCATTTTTTAAAAAGCATTTGCTACTCCAGTGTTTCCTGCCAGTGTTTATAATTGCTCCATTTTGAACGCAATGTCATCGGCAGACCTGCTAAGTAATATAATAATAACGCAATAGAGGAAACTGAAACCGTGGTAGGGGCCCGAGTGGCGAACTTGTCTGGAACTGGATATATTGAAGTGGAAGTGGCTGTAGTTTTACAGCATCTGGCATGAGACCAGAATCTGGCCTTGTACATGAAATAGCTCATAAATTACCTGAGGCTTTTTCGCACGGCGTAGCAGCGATGCTGCCTGGTGTTAAGAGCTCTAAACAATGTTTTGTAGGGCGTTCACAAGGAAACCTGAAACTTGCCAGAACACCTTTTGGAGGAAAGCTTATATTTCCTCAGGAAAAAAAATAATCTGACCTCGTTCTGAAATAAATCCCTTTTTCTTCCTAGAAGTTTATTATTGCTGTATGTCTATGCTAGATTTTTTTGTGGCACCTCCATATGTTTTTGTGTTTGATTACATGGCTGTGTTTGATTTACTGCGTCGTGCTCCATCCCACTGTTGTTATGAGCTCGAGTCCCCATCTGATAAACTTTTTCCTTCTACGCATTAAGATGTTACACTTAAGAGACCTGCTGCGAGGCTCTCTGTATGCAGGGAGGGCATGGAGGGAGTTGCCTTGGGAGGGATGTTTCTAGTGTGCAAGTGAGGTGACTCCCAACAGCTCTGTGAACCAGAAAGCACCTTTGAGAGGCAGCTAAAACATAAACAGGTCCCCAAGCCTGCAGGCGTTGCTCACCTGCTTTTGCAGATCATTAAGCAAATCAAGAGAGGGCAGAGGTGATGTAAATCTACTGTAGTTTATCTATGAGGTCTCCGTAGCCTGCTTGAAAGATGGTCTATACGCAGGTTTGCCAGCTGGCTGCAGAACGCACACCACCTGTACCAGCGCTTTGGGCTGGAGCAGAGCTGCGTAGGTGCAGATGAGAGGTTTTGTGGGCCCAGCTATTGCTCCAGCGGGGACGTGTAGGCACAGCAGGTCATATCTCTGCGCTCCGTTTTGGAGGGCACGTACACCTTGTAGCTGGGGTAGAGAATGTCGCTGCAGAATCTGTTTTAGCTTAGCAGTCACTGCTCCTTTTACCTTTTTTTTTTGGTTTTTTTTTTTTTTATACCTTAATGTCCTAAATCATAGTCTCTGTGTTGCTTAATACCACATCTGGCATTCTTCCCTTCCTTGCCGGTTTATGTACACATTAAATTAGAAAGCAGTCCTGCACCAGAACAAGCTTTGCTTCCTCCGCTTAATGTAATCCACTCGGAGGTCTAGATAATTAAACTCTCCCACTATCGCTGCCATGGTCTTTTACATGTTTTGCTTCATATATGCTGTACTTCATACCTCCTTCCTGGTCAAGCTGCACACAACACATGCCTTTTAGTACATCTCCAGTGTAGGTATAATCCGTATCACTCTGCTACAACCTAGTTTATTCCAGGCTTCATTTTTCAAGATGGGCCAGATTCTCTTTTGTAAACATGACTAAGACTCTGCAGCTGTGTTCCTGCCTGCTTCTCTTGAGCAACCATTTACATATAGGGGTTAACCTAAGGGAGAGCCTGGGTTGGTTTCGGTGAAGATCAAGACAGTATGCAGAGAGTGGCCTGTGGAGCTTGTCCTCTTATCCTCTTCTTCTTCTGCTTTCCAGCTTCACTTCTGATCCCAAAAGAGCCTGTAGTTAGGATGTTTTAAAAGGAGAGGCCCAAGTTTGAGCTCAACCTTAGACTCGGACTGAAAGCCAGCTCTTTTTTTTAAGTATTTGATTGTCAGGTAAAAGGGTCCAAAGTAAACCAGTAGTCCCTCGTTTGGCACTGGCTGCCAAACCACAGTGGCGAGACAAACCAGTGAGCCTTGAGCCAGAACCCTTCTGCAGCCGTGCTGCTTAGTGCAGCTCTGCCCAGGACACTCAGTGCCATGCACCTGAGCAATGTCTGCAGCAAAGCAGAATGGGATAGATGGACAGAGAGTGGCCCGTGCTCTTACAAAACAGCTGTCACTTTTAAATAGCATCCATAAAGAAAATTTTGAAAACTGTGGAGTCAGGCTCTAAACATTCACCTGTGTAGAGCTGACCTTTCATCTGTTTTGAGTCCTGGTAAACGGTAGTCTCGTAGTATGTCCTAAAGAGGTTTAGAACAATTTGTTAGGATGGGCGCACTCTATTAGAGGACTCTAGAAGTGAAAAAGGAAGGGAGAGAAAACCAGAAATATATCGTTAATACGTTGTGCACAAAGCACGCTTGGCTCTAGCCAAGGCTTTCTCAATTTAAATTCAAAATTGTTCCAATTTTATTTCAGAATAGAAATAAGATGTTGTACTACTGTACACAGTTTTCCCAGCTAAGCTTTTTCAGTCAGCAAAAGCATAGATAATGTAAAATGTGATGTCACTTGAGGGAAAAAAAATTGCTGATCCTCTTTGTCATGTTCTGTAGTGGCAATACCACTAAACAGCATTAGAGATTTAAGTATGTTGGTATATCTCAGGACATGACTTGCTTCCAACTTATTCTGGAAAATGAATACAGAAATTTTGATTTCAGTTGGTTTTGGTTTTGCTGTCTCTGAATAAGTCTTTCTGTCACCCAGTGTGGGTGTTTTTCAGTGCCTACAGGGTACTAAATATTGGTATTTATGGTAGAGTCCAAGCATTACATGGTTGCACTTCCGTGCAGCACTCGCTGTTTCTTTGCCACATGGGAAGACATGCTGCTTCATTGGTATTTTGGTTTTATGAAGGTGGCTAGGGGCCTGTGTAAGCAATAGCAGTGTTTTGCCTCAAGAACTGATACTATTTAGAGGCCAAAATAACAAGCAGAATTCCCTGAGATTTGGGCACATTGTGTTTGGTTAGGATTCCCAAGGAAGGGAGTACTTTGAATGTTGTTCTTGTAGAAATGACATTGCAAGTTTTCTCTGTGCAGCTGACTCACACTGGAACCCTAGGTAGGCAAGATATCCACACCACTGCCTGCCCGTTCTCCGGCCCCAGCCTGCTGCCACCACAGCCAGAAAGACTCATGAGGGTCCTGGTTGACTTCTACTACTCAGCTCAACACTGAGGTTGGAAGAATCGGCTTTTTTTTTTTTTCCCCCCAGCTAAAGGGCCTTCTCAAGGAGTCCCCTGTGTCCTTCTTCCGCAGCAGCAGCCAGCCCATCAAATCGTGGGCTGCATCCTTCCACCCCTGGTTGGTTGCAGAAGAGAGCCAGCTGCCTCGATACCTTTTTCTCACCAAGCGGGTAAGTGGCTGTCGCTGTTACACTTCCCAGCCCCCCTGGGAGGCTGTCGAATGAATCTGTGCTCCTGAGACCTGAACATATAATTTGCAACACGCAATTTGTGTCGCATCATACCTCGCTGGAGCTCTAGTTCCTGGAGTACCCAAAATACATCTACAAATAGATCATGTCATGTCAAAAATGAAATGGAAGGTGATAGTAATTGTGGACTATATAATTAGAAAGCAAGAATCAGAATGTCTAACTAATGGCAACAGCTGGAATACCTGCACAAAAAGCTAATCAAAAGTCAACTTGAAATCCAGGGAAGCCTATATACGGCTGTTTCTGCCCCTTTAAAAAACTGCTCAGAATATTGCAAATTACACTTCGATCACACTTCTGTGGGTATAAACCACATGGAAATCAAGCATAAGACAATAATCGGACTTTTCAAGAAGGTCACGTCTACTTAAATGTACAAAGTTGCACACAATAGGTTTTTCTAAATATAGACATCTGCCTATAAAATCATGGTGAATCCAAGTCTAATAAAGTTTGCTTGATGTTGTGGAGCCTAAAAGTCTGTCAGAAGTACAGAGGAGGAGGAGGAGGGAGAAGCAGCTTTAGGGCCACGTAAAAACAAAGCCTTTCTTCTCTCCTTTTAAATATTTCTGCTGAGCCCTGATTGAACATAGGATGAAAAGCCGCTCTCTTGAGATTTGAGGAAAACAAAGGATTTCTGTTTCCACTATTACATTGAAAAGTTCTTTCCTGCATGAAAAGTCATCCCTTCTAAACTTCTTCAGATGTGTGGCTTAGGTTTCAGGGGAACACAGCTACTGGTAGGTACCACGGAAACCTATTATCAATAGGATGTGGTATCTTGGAGTAGTCCGTGTGGTCAGGAACATTAGCTCTCTATTCTTTATATCAATTTTACACTGTGTCTTGGGTGAAATATTTCAAGAATGAGGTTTTGGCTTTTAAAGGTACTGTGATGGTATAGAATGGTGGTGTGTTTTAACCCAAACCCTCTGTTATTAAATGGTAAGAACGGCAGAGTAGCAGTCTGAGGTGGTGTACTGAGGCTGGCAGTCAGGGTGTCAATATGAGCAATGGGCTCTTCCAGAATCAGGCCCTAAGATTTGATGTTGCTTTTGAGCCGATGTTTCTCTCTATTATCTGGATTGTGAAAAACACCCCTAGCATCCATTAGAGCTTGTCATAACAATTGTTTGGAAAAAAACTTCCAGAAAACATTCTTCTGTCAAAATACAGCATTTTACAAAAATACAAAATGTTTCATGGAAGTGTGTTGGTTTCAATGAAAATTTCTCAGAGAAAATTTCTCAGGGCTAGGCTGGAATTTTTAGGAAAGAAAGAGAAGAGAGAATGACTACCTGGGAAATAGTGTGACCACCTGGGGCACTGGTGAACCGTACGCTGTCCAGCCTGTGTGCAGAGGTGATTTATAGTGCACATCTGCCTATCTACCTGCCTCTCCCACTTTCTCTCAGCCTTGTCAGAGGTTGTGTTGTGTGAATGGTTCACCTTTCTCCGGTCCAAAGAGTTACTCTGCAGGCCAGTGGATAGATTCCTGGTATCCACCGTAGGGGACAGAGGCCAAAGTCCCGGTAGGGATAAAGGCAGGACAATGAATTTAAACTCAGCTTTTCCACTTGTAAGGAAGCAAGTTGGCTGCCTGGCTTTTAGCAGTCCTGTGGTGGATATGTCCACATGTTCCTCTTAACTTTTACACTTTTAAAACCATTTCCATTTGACACTGGAATGAAAGTCAGCTCTGAAACTGAGCTTTCTCTCCTGTCTCTGAAATGAAATTGTTATATTCTGGACATTACTTCTAAAGTACATTGTCCATCAGGTAAAACCAAAATGAAACACGCTGTGGTCCAGTAGATGCTAGATGCAGTCATGCATGGTTTATAGACAGACCTTACTAGCGGTCAGGGTGCGGGTTTTATGTGTTTGGGTGAGCAGAGGGGGAAATGATGCCTACCAAGGAGTATCTTCATTTGGGCTCACGTGCTCTTCTCCACAGTTTGAAGATGGTGCAGGCTCTTCTATGAGGAGTAGCTGTTATTGTGGTGTTTGTAGTAAAGACCAAATGTTAGCTCCATTTTGAAGACAGGAAAGAGAGGGTTGAAGTCAGTGCCAGGTTCTGGCCGCTGCTCTGTTTGAGTTGTGTAGTACGCTAACGAAAATAATGTTATAATTAACAATGCATAGTTGTGCTTTCACCCACATTTTCAGGTCAGGAACACCCTCTTGTACTCTCACTCCATTATGTATCAAAATGGAGGTGAGCAGGACTGTGGTCTACTTCCTTCTCACGTCATTTCATGCTATTTGTTTTTTAGGTGGTAAGAGATGAGCAGGCTCTTCTTGGGCCCTGCTGTTGTAAGAGGCTGCTCCACGGACAGCTCATACAGGAGCTGTGATCTCTGCTTTCTCCTCTGCTTCTTCCCTTAGGACCCTTCATGGCCAACTACAGCCTATCCTGCAGGAAGTATTTCCAAGAGAGTCGGATATCACTGACATCTTCATGATAAGCCACTCAAACACAGAATCAAAGACTCACCTTGAGACGTTTCCATTGAAGTTGTTTTCAAAGAAAAATATGAAGAGGCAAACTCTGCTCTCCCCGATATGCCTATAAATCTGGTGCAACTCTACTGAAGTCAAGAGCTAAAACCAAAATAAGGCCTGGAAATTTTATCTTCTGGCTCAGAAAACAAGAGTCAACAAAGGGCCTGACTCATCGTTAAAGAAAGCCAAGTCAACACCAAAGGTACATATTAACTTGCTAATTTGATTTAGGACTTGATTAGTGAGGCAAGGTGACCCCCTAAAGCATTGACTTCAGTCAACTTGAGCTGTTCTTAAAATGATATGAAATATTATTGAAGACAGGCATTGCTCTACCTGCAGAAGGGAGTGGCTTTGGAATGTATTACTGCAGTGACTGGGCAGCCTAGTCCCAGATTGTGATGCAAGTATGATGGGTGCCAAAAAACCCAGAGAATTAGGACAAATTTTGTCCCAGATACTTTTCCATGTGCAGGGGAGCCATATAAACTTCAGGCATTAGTTCACAATTACAGTACTTGTAGGAGATCTTTATTCTGTGTCCAGATGTCCAAGCCTAGCAACATGCAGACCTTTCAAGTGTCTAGCCTTGGGAAGCTCAACCATCGAAGAAAGGCATCTTACCAAATGTCCCAGTCTGAATAACAGTCTGTCCCCAAAACCTGTTCACTTGACCCGCATGATGAAATGGAGCGATTTGCACAGGCAAGTTGCTTGAATGGCTTTGGAATGAAAATGAAGACCTGCTGTCTTGCACGTTGGGTGGTNAAAATAAATTGGTTATAATATTTTTATGAAAGGCTAGTTTGTGAAGGCAGTAGTTTCCTACCACATGCAATAAAAAGCATTTCACATGCATGAAAAACTAGTGTACCAAATTTCAGGCAATAAATAAGCCAATTGTAAAATGTAAATGCTTAGAAACACTAGCAAAATTCAGCCAACAAAGCGGGGATCAGAAATTTATACCCTCGTTACTGGTAATTACAGTCACATTCTTTACTGAACTGTATTCCCAGCCAACACATAAAAGTGTCCTGATGCATTACCTGCTTAGAACGAAGTCACCCCTAGCACACATGTGCCAGAAAGCGAATCTGCAGCTATGTGGCCATGTTAGCACATGGAGCTCTGCATGCGCTGCTGTAAATGTATCTGTCTACCTTTTAAGCAAAGTAGCTGAAAGCCCCTCAGGGTGTTCTTACGAAATGTAAATTCACTGACTTGGAGACCTCAGCATAAAATCGCTGCTTTTAGTGGATGGCAGTTTAACACTCTCCTTTCTATAAGAAAGTGAGGAAAAAGAAATGCAGTCCCATGGCTGTTTTTATGTACATTCAGCATTTGTCTTCTTTCTTATTCTTTGACAAAATAAAAGCAGTTTAGGCATCTATAAAAGTAGCCTTTTTTTTTCCAGAAATAAGCAATAAATTCTTAATGCCTTTGTGACAGATCAATCTCAACCTGTCAATAATTCATATTTGATACTTCCGCTATTTAAGTTAAGAAGGAATTGTGAGGAAAGATGAGCCTTCTTTTGGGTTCAGATTGACACCTTCTGCCAAGGCTGTTAATATGCCTAAGAAAAAAAGAAAAATAGCACACACATGGGAGCTTAAATTCATTAGTGGTGGTCTTGCAAGTATTTTGACAGTACTGCATGAATCACATGCTTTTTTCTTTGAATGGTGCGCACACACACTTGATTAATGTGTCTTAAAGGGTCCGACTAAGTGTAGATTCAGACACATAAAAATACCCATCCAGAGTGGAGGTACCCACATATTTAACTTCAGTGGAACTGTTGCAGTTCCTTCATATCTGAAAATCAGATACTTTTCAATGTAGAGTGGGGTCCCAAGTGCTGTCTGTCCAGTTCTAAGGCCACTAGGCTGTAGCCATGAAGCAAGACCAAAACACAGGTGCCCTCAGGAAGAGAGCTTGTTGCCTAGAAGACTGCTGTGACTTGAGCACCTTCTTCAAGAGTCAGTCATTCAAGTCTTAAATTATTTTTGTAGTAAGGTTGTGTTCTTGACGGGACAGCAAGCCCAGGACATGTTACAGAAGACAGTTAGGAAGAAGATAACTACCTACCCCAGAGCAATCACATGAGCTGAAGTCCTCACCGTTGCTAGCCAAATTCCGGATGCTCTCAATTTGGAAAATGGGGTATCTAAGACAAATCACAGAAGTCAGGACCCAAAAGTTTTGCTCATGTTCTTTCTAAGCACTTCAAGGCTTGAAAAAGTAAGCATTAAGAATATTTAGTGCATTTAAAGATCTCTGCATGCCTTTCTCGGCTGAACAGTCCCACTGCCCTAGCAATGTTTTTCAACTTTTTCCAGTTTGAACATACCTAAATACTCTCCAGTGGAGTGGCAGATGCCCTGGGTAGCAGGTGTAAGCTTCCTTACAAAAGGCTTCCCTTTCTTAGTTACTTTTTCCATCCTGTTGAAAGTAGTTAATGGAAAACCACCAGTCTTAATGCATTTCAATAAGCTGATTCTCTTTGGAATCTTTAAAGGGCAATGCTAAAACAACCTGGAGTTTTAAAGCATAGTGACACTCTATGTAAAAATGTTCTCTGGGTTTCTTGTATATGTTGCCAGTGATGTAAACAGTCAGCTTTCTTCCATTTAGAAGTTAAAATTAGAAGTTAAATTTTCCTTGTCCAGTTCTCCAAATTTGGCTGGGCTTTGATGGTTATGTCTCTGTTCTTTTTATTTTTCATCACCATATTTTTTTTTCTTTTTTTTTTTTTTTTTTTAAGAGGAAGTAAACTATTTCATAGACTTGCCAATTAATATTGGTTGCCTCCTGTCCTAAGTGCTGTACGAACATAGTGGAAGAAACGGTCCCTTCCCTGAAGGTCTTCCTTGATGATCTAAAACCAGAAGGAGCTGATGGAGATGTACTAAAACAGGCCTTGCAGGTCAGTGATGTTGTCAGTAAATTTTGGCTGGTGGGGCTGATTGAAAAAGCTAGCAGAAAATTTCATTGATAATGCACAAATTGCAAAAGTGTATTCAGCGGCAGATCAGAGATATGTACAGAAGCCGGGGAGACCCTCCTCACGATATGCTAAGGGAACAGGTCACACTCATCCTGTTCTCAGGGCTGTGTATGAACTGCTTCACAAAGCTTCAAGGGTGTATCATAAGGCTAGAGAAAGGGTGCAGTCCTGCTTATCCCCCAGGGAATAGGTAAGAGGAAAGCCACCTGAGCCCTCCAGTTATATCATGCATTCTTCCTGATGTGCAGTAAAGTCTTAATTTCTCTGGGCCAGTGTGTTCCTGCAACTGTCTTCCCTGAATTAATCACAGCTGGTTTCTCAACCCAAGCAAACTCTTGTGGAAACTTGCTTCTCTCTCCTGTGAATGCATGCAAGAAAGAAAGTGCTATTTTTTTTTACGTGGTCACATTTCAGATTAGAGCTAGATGATGCAAGCACAAGACATATCATTAGCTAGGGGAATCTGTTAATACCCGTAATCAATAAATGGGTACAGGACTGTTTCTTGTATTACAGTCACAAAATGATGCATAGTGTTTGCTAACTGCTGTTCACTTCTAAATACTGCATGTTACTTGCTCATTAATTACTGCCACAGTTTGCAGGAATTATTCCATAATTAATTGGCCTCTAAAACACTCTGCTTTATCTCTTTCACATTTGGGAAGTGCTACTCAACATCCTATTTTTCATACAAGTTTTTCATACAAGCTTTGCCAAAGCTCTTTGAACATGTCATCTTGGCAGATAAAAACATGACTTAGGAATGGCTACAAGAAATGAGACAGTGTGAAAAGTTTTAGAAGCAATGAAATATCACTATTAAATGTAAAATTAATGTGGCATTCCTACATCATGAAATCCTTCCTACCAAACGATAAACCAGGCAATACTGTAAAAAGTTGGAATGCAGACTAGTTAATAATTTATGTAGTAATTCAGGAATTGGTTCGAGTCTTAGAAAGACTAATTTATTTGAATCCATTTGAACAATATGACTGACATAATGGCATAAATAATAGCCTATACAAACCCAGCATTCTTCGCTAACATGGATCCCAAAGTAAAGCATCAGTTGTGGAAATGAAGCCACCACTGCAGGCACCTGTGCCAGCTACATCATAGATCCAGTCTTCCCCACTGCCTCTGGTGAGCCATTCAGTGTCACAGATGAGTGGGCCAGTCTCTGTTAGGAAAGAAGTATCTTCTCTACAGAGAGTTGCAGAGAGAGAGGGGCAGGCAGAGATGTAATTATTTATGTAGCACATAGCTCTTTATGATCTCTAATGACTGAAAATACTGGGAATGATTTTAAGTCTCATTTGAAAAAGCGTCACAAATGGTAAATAGCACAATCCCCACTTCACAGGGCTCAGTTCAAGAGCCAATCTCATAGCGCCATTCCACGCAGCACTCAACATGCAGGGCTCCTGGAAAATCTTGACTTTTATTTAGGTGCTTACAAGGGAGCAGAAATCTTCTGAAAATTTAGTCCCAGCTGTGGGGCATGCAAGGCCTTTGGGAAATTCCGACCGGTAGCTGGATTGTAAAGCAAGAGATCACACAACAGCCTTGGAGTAAAGCAGTATTATGCACTGTTAATCCACACCCACTATTCAGCCAAAATAAATAAAATAAAAGCTCTTAGTGCATTGCAGTAATGCAAAGCCCAAGATAATACAGGGGACATTCTCCCATGAGCCAGAATGCCTGTTCAGCTGAGGTTGTGAGCGCTGACGATCATGGCACGACCAAGCACGCTGAGGAAGAAGTGTCAGGGACAGAAAGGGAGGCAGAATAGGAAAAGTTTCCTGCAGGCCAGAGGACGGTGTCACCCCATCTGTCAGAACCACACGTGCCACAAACTAATAACTCCTGCCTGCTCTGTGCTGGTAATGACATCCATGATAACCTGCCTATTGCCTGCTCTGGCCAATACCATCTCGCCCAATCAAAACAACTAAATGGTGTTTCATTTTCCTGTACCTTTCTCCCTAAAAATCCTCTGTCATGAAGCTTTTGAACTGCTCCTCTCTGGCTTTGGTTAGACCAAATGGCAAGTTGAGACCTTTGCTTTTCTACTAAACCCTTTTGGTTTTATCACCTCTGGTCCCCTATCGCGGTCTGTTTGTCTGTGCACTGAAGCTATACTCAGAAGGCAAACCCTTCCAGGAGAACAAAATCTTCCCAGGCACAAATCTCTACAGCGCATAGTGATGAGGGTTGCAAAGTGCTTCCGTGAAAATGAGCTCCTAAGTCATCCCTGCTATGTAGTAGACACCGTCGTGGCTTTTTATTAGAGAAAATCATTCTGATCTATATATTCATTTAAAAAATACATGGTGGTTGTGGAGATGGAGGAGATCAGTATTGTGGTGGCTCCGTTTAGTAGTAACTGAAGATTGATGCAATTTGATGTGGTTTGGGTGCCTTGATAAGAGTTGAAGATGAATAGATACGTACAAAATTGTAACCATAGCTAGCACGTCATCTGCTTTCTGGAATCAGAAGGACTAAATGCGTGCTGGAACTGAAGGACTGACCTGTAAAGGTGGCCTCCCAGAATAAAAAGTGATACACATTACACAGTTAAATATGGTAGGAGATCGTACGGGTGCATGTTCAGCTCCTGTAAATGCATTAGTGTACTTTGATCTCCAGGGTTGCCAGGCCAGCTTCCGCTTTTGTTAAATCAGATGCTTTTTTTTTTGATGAATCTGCAGTGGATGTGGTGGGTTGATGAGCATTACACTGAGCTAAAACTACTGAGACAAGCAATTGTGGACCATCTAAGCTGAAGAGCATTAACAGTTAAGCTTTGGTGGCAGTATTTGATAAAAGAAAGATACATTACCCTAACTTTGCTGAAAGGACTGCTAACATTGTAGAGTACTGGACGTGACTCTGAGGAGAGTACAAATGTGAACTCGGATTAAATGAGCAAAATGTGAAGGAAGTTAGTACTGAATTAAATACAAAAATGGTTGAACTGTAGGTTTAGTCTGGAAGTTGGACATCTGAATTTTTCCGTAGTAACAGAAATTTTACCAGGTATTTGATGAATGTATCATTGCCTATGAACATGTTTGGTTAGAAACCAGTGGCAAACAGTGATCCAGAGCACAAAAGAGAACACAGAAATGTACTGAGGAATGCAGAATCGACTGGCCTGTATTAATACTGTGACAGCAAATACAGCTAAGCTATCAAGATAGTAGAAAGGATTTCTAGCTGTAATACAAATTCCCAAATTGTTTTGGCACTGAACTCGGAATTGCACAGGCAGACGCATGGGATGACTCTGAACATGATGGGAACGCAAATAGCTGCTTTTGCTGAAACACGGAAATGCTATCCTTAGTACTAAATGGAAAAAACATGATTTGGAGAGACATCAGTAAAAAAGCCAAGTGTTGTCAGGTGAGAAAATGAGGTCAAAGTAAAAGAAATGTACTTTCTTCTAATGTTTAAGGAGGCAGAACCAAAGCTGAGTTTCAAACTGGCAGAAAAAATTGAGAGAGAGAAAATGATGCAGGAATCTGACTGAGACTGCAGCTAAATCAAAGAGGTAGGAATTAATGATCTGCCCTGAGGTATAATACACATGGCATAGTTTAGGTGGCCCAGCAGAAGTAGCAAATCAAGCTTAGTGAGAGGTTTGGAATCAGGAAGACTGAAAAGGAAGAAAAAAAGAAAAGATCAATTTATTGCAGAGGGAGAAAAGTTTATAATAAATGGGAAGCAAGGTATAATGCAAAGTGAATTTGTGGGATTAGCTAGATATATTGTTTTCTTCTTGAGCAATACGACTGAACACTAATATAGCTTCTGTATAAGGAAAAAGTAGCAGGGCTTTGCAGGAAGAGCTTTAATGTCTTATCAAAACAGGGTTCTCAACCTAGAACTTCAGGTAAAACACTGCAGTTGTCACCCACCCTCACCAAAATGATACCAGGGAGACCCAGTTAGAGCAGCTGATACACTGTACTTTCCTACCAACACACAAAGATCTAAACCAAAAGCTTTATCTGTCTGATTATCTGCTATGGCAAGTCTAAATGGTACCCCAAACTGTGCAATTAATGTTACTTGATCCTCTTTGTCCTTAGTCTGCCATACATGTAAGGCACTTGAGGACAAAAACGATTTTAGGTTGAATGGGGAAGTAATCCATTCCCTTCACTGATGTATGTTAACGCTGTTAGAGCATACACAGATGATACCATATTCTATTTGATCTACCTGACTTCATCTCAAGTGTTTTAAAGGGTGGTCATAGTCAGTCGAGGAAAACATCAAACAAGAAGCTTTAACTGAGATGAGAGTACGACTGAAGGGAAAATGCTGGTTAAAATTGTTGATGCTTTTTACAAATTACAGGAACTGAATCATCTATTCCCTTTCCTCCTACCGCCAAATCAAACAATGTACAACTAGAAGCAAGAGAACTGTCCTTTTGAGATAGAAACAGCATGTGATCATTAATATATAGCTTCTGTTTTCTATGCCGTATCAAGCCATGTATCCACTTTTTCCTGGGTCATAACCAGCTGCATCCAGGAGACCGATAGCTTCCTAATGAAATGGAAGCATTATGATATCTGACTTTTATCGCTATTATTGAGCCAACAGACTTTCCTGCTCCCAAGGTCTATTTCAGAGTCTACGAGATAAATCCTTTCGGGTAAAAAGCACTGGAGGAATTAAGTGGTATTAGAGACATACGTGTGTATGCAGATCCCAATGTATTCTAAGGCTCTTCCTGACAATTTAAAAAAACCTTTTAAAAGATACACCCAGTGTACAAAAATGATCTCCAGAAATCCCTTGTTGGGTAGTCTTTAATAGTACCTCGTATGGCAATTCCTCTTCCAAGACAGAGACTGCAAGAGGTGTTAGACACTTGGTTGCCTTTGACTTAAATGTGTTTAGACTTTCCAGCAATGCAAGAGGTAACACTCTTCCCCTAATACAACAGGGACAGTACTAGGCACTTCTGTTTCGAGAGATCTGAATACATTATCCTTAACGAAGAGAGAAAAGGTGAGAGTTTCAGCCCTTTTGCTCCTTTACACCGGATAAAAAGGAAAGAATAAATGAAAGCCACCCTCAGTATCCTGTATCTGGCTGACAGAGATTGCTGGAAGCACGGCAGAGGCCAGCTGTGAGGGTCCCGTTTTCCCTGTGGCAGGTATTGGCAGGGATGGGGCTTGGAGTGCCAAGGAAAGGAACAAGGCACAAGCCTGGGGAGGATAACCTTAGGACGTTTATGAAGACTGTAGGACTTTCTTAATTACATCACTGACTTCTCCAGCACCCCAAATCAGGGTGACCTAAAGCTCTAGGACAGCTTCTCACCCTGGAGTAACTCTGATTTTTGTCTTTTTAGTTACATTATTGGCATAATGGATAATCAATTAGAATCACATAAAATAGGGAAGAAACATCCAGGAATTTAAGTTACTTAGAGGAAAGAGAGACGTCATAAATATAACAATAAATGTGAAATTTAGAGTATAATATTATTTTTTTAATTCAATAAGTGGAAACATAGCAAGGAGAAGCAAATATTGGAAATGTAATCCTGAAAACTCTTGACTTGTTGAATGATACGTTAATGAATTGTGAAAGCCTAAAAACTATAGAGAAAATAAAAAGTAAACAGAGAAAATTCAACTGAACCAGAAGAAACTGTTAAAATAGGAAAAATAGTTCTTTGAGGTATTTTTCTGGGACCTGACTACTTTCTCTGACCAGCATATATTTCTGCCTGTTCTCTCTTTTGCTCCCTTTACTCCCTCCTAAATGTTTTAAGTGAGGAATGCATCCGGGTCAATGGAGAACACACTGTGATTGTACATGAATGGGTTGTGAAACTTACTGAAGAGCTGACGTACAGGCTGGGCTAGAGTAATTGCAATAATTATACATTACTACTAACACATTTATTCATCTTGGTGGCAAGATTTACTTTGAGGGAAATGTTAGCAGGTGTTTGATGGGGGAAGAAAGTAAGACTTGCATCCTAGAGATTCCTGGAGACAGATAACACGGTTGATCTTACTTACAACTGGAGCAGACTCTTCCACAGTGACAGACAGAGTGATCTTACGTGTCCACTAGACAGAAGGAAGACCAGTGAAGTCCACCTTTCCCTCCCATGGCAATACTCATTTTCTCTCCTTCCATGAGGATCTCTAATCCGTCCCAGCTGTGTCTGCCTTCTAAATCCTTCTTCAAAATTGACTTTTTAGTGCAATGCTTGAAGAAAACACCTTGCCAAAGATACCCAGCGCGATTGGTAATTGAGGAGAGATGATTTTATTTATAGTTAAAGAGATTGTACGTAAACCAGACCTAGTAATAACTAAAATAATAACTAAAAATAACTAAAACTACTTTGATTCACAACTACCCCATTGTGCATAGTTGCTGTGAACATACAACTGTACTACTGTTACTCATATCTCTTCCAGTCTTCCCCTTTTCATTGCTTCTCACCCTTGCTAATCGTATTGCTTCTTAAATTAAGTCTGCTGTAAATCTGAGCAGTATTTGAGTTTTGAGTCTTCTCTGGATCAGTCTTGGGTTGTGCTTTGGGAACCTGTCGTTTCCCTGCACACTCTCTCTTACAGTATCTGATGCGTCGGCCTCCTCATTGCAAATGGATCATTTGGGCACTATGGGTTGGACTCATCTCACCGGACTTTACCTTTTAACATATAAATCTGAGTCAAGGGAGACAGGTAAGAATCTTCCAGATGCCGTTCAGACCTATCTGTGACCTGTACTCTAAAGCAGTTTGTTATTCACAGCTCAAGTTTGGTCCCCCCCAGGACCACTGTGCAAGCAAACAGCCATTGTACATATGTAAATGTACATATGTATATGCATGTATTCATTTTGAAGTCTACCCTGGGAAGCAAAAATCATTTGGAAACTTCCAGTGTTTTGTTAGGAAAAATGAATGGGTTCGTTGAGTAGGATCAAACGCAGAGGAAGGTCGGGTGAACTAACGGTGCTGAAGTGATTGCTGTGGGGTGCAGCGGCCAAGGAAGAATATCAGCCAAAGTGAACAGTGATCTCAATTCTGGAGGCTTAGCATGGGTGTATTTAAGCATGGGGTGCATATATTGTCTGTAGACTCATATATCACACTGGAACGAGCAGGATGCAGACAGATATTTGAAATACAGATTTGATAACAATAGAAATGAAAGATGAGTAACCTTAAAATCCCTAAATATAAAAGGACATTTATCATGGCTGCAGCAGGAAGTGAATCACAGGAATGTAGATAGAATTATACACAGTGATGAATTTCACATGGTAGGAAAATGTGGGAGCTTAGCACCCCTGTCAGTGTGTGAAAACATACATTCCTTAAAGGTCCGTTTCTTTTACGTACTCTACAGGTCTGCTGCGACTCTGTTGTTTTACAGTCACAGCATGGCATGAATGGGAAGCTCAAGTGTTCCTGTTTCATTGAACTTTCTCTTTTGTCCGCAGTCTGCAGCGGATTTGGCAGTGGTGGGTTTTAGCAGATGAGATTCTCCAGCCAGGAGAAGGAATGATGGGGGGAGCAACAAAAAGCTAATTCTGAGACTGACTTTAACAAAGAGAGAGGCTAAAAAGCTCCAATCATTAAAGTCAAAATATTTAGAAGACTTCCCAAAGGATACATTTAATTTCTGATTCAGAACAAGACTAATGTACCACTTAACCTACAAGTTTATATGAGACTTCAATGATATGCAGTAGGAACTCTCTCCAAAGAGATACAAAGCTCTAAAACTTGCAGCATGAATTGAATGGTACATGAAGACATTCATATTTTTGAGGTAAACATATTATTGGTGTTCTCGGTACCTTGCTTTTAAAGATGCAAAACCAATGCCTATTTTAGGCAACTATTTATTCACTCATACTAGTGCTTTTACAATAACACAGACATTTAAAGAATCATAAGATAACGCCTGCAATCTGTCTAGAAGTACTAAAAGAAAATAATGTATTGTTAAACAAAATGATCAGTGTCTCAGGTCTTTGACAACTGCAAAAAACTCCCCCACCCTTTCACAGGCAGCACTATTAAATAATTTTTAACTTGCAGTAATAGTGGGGTTCAGGTTCTCTAACGATCCTGTGGAAACATCCACAAAAATATTGAGAGAACATTTATTTTGTGGCAATACTAATCCTAGGTGACAGACAGTGTTCTCAAGGCTTTTTTTTTGTTGACAAAGACAACAATAATACTTCCTCATAAATAGCTGTATAATGACTACAATCTGCAAAATCCAAAGTCATTAAAAAAATCTACATTCAGAGAACACAGTCCTCACTTTCTGAAAGACAGCTTCCTTATTATGACTTTTTCCATTTTGATTGAGCCAGATGCCAACAAATTTCTTTTGGGGTCTATTCTTTAAAAACGGAGAGCAAATTATTAGCAGAAGCCAGCAGCAAAATAACAACAGAGTGCAGTTTGCTATAACAAACTTGAGAAATAATTACCAGACCTCTTATGCATCTTTACTTTCTCCATGTTTTTGCTACTGAAGAGCAGGATCATCATTTCCATGCAGATGCCAGGGCACAGCTCCTTACTCCTAACAGGACTTGGTTCAGCACAGCTGCAATGGGGAGCGTGGATTCGCACCATCTTACTATGCCAACCGGCAGTCCCTGGGACTGCAGAAGACTGGCACAGCCTTGGCATTAATCTTGAATAGCATCATTTTGCCCTCAGGACATCAAATACTGCTGACCTCTTGTAACTCTGACCCACGTCTTGTGATCAGGGCCAAGAAATAAACATCAGTCTCGAATTAGCATTCTTCAGTGTCACAACCCCATTAGAATTGGCATAAACAAAATCAAGAAGCAATATGTTCCCCTTCCCACCTCCTGGTTTCCTCCTAGGATGGCTGTGGCCATAAAACAAAGATCATTAAAGAGGACTTTTGTATTAATGATTGAGTGTACATTACAGTAATCAGATAATGGCTATATCAGCTTTCATTAGAGGTCTCAAGAAACCCATCTTTGCTGTGCATGATAAACTAATTTCTTCTAAATACTTTGACAGCATTGTTGATTAAAGCCTTAATGTTCACTTTATCTATAAGAGCAATTGTTTCTTGGTCAGTTTATTACTTTGTGTAACAGTAAATCTGAATATTAAATGGGCTTGAGAGGTGTTAAGGAAAACTCCGCACACTGAGTGGTCTCTACCCTAAAGTATTTGTATAGCTTTTTTTTTTTTTTTTTTTTTTTTTTTTAATATACTTACATACAGTCCAGGTATAAAAGAAATAACACTGTTACTTGATCTCAATTATCAGCTAAAATGTCTTGGGCCATTAAGTACCAAGAGTAATAAAATAATAACATAATAACATTAATTAACAATGGGCATTTCTGTCATCCTGCTTAGGATAACACTTTGCAACTTGGAATCAAGCAGATCCGGCGGAGCAGGGGTAACAGACAGAATTTCAAGACCGAAGTGGTCCTTGTTCAATTGCTTGATAATATCTCCTGGTCTGCCTATAGCGTGTTTTAACAAGATCTCCGTACTCAGGGCCTTGTTTCTTCCATTCCGCAGATGCAGTGTAAAGCAGGTGTGCATTTGCTCAAGGGGCTTAAAGTTACACCCAGAAAGGGTTGAAGCACTACACGAAACGTAATCGTCATTCAGAGCACACAGGAAGGTGTGCAGGGAATCGGCTGGCATGCCAGCGAGTGAGTGAGAGGTGAGAGGGCTTTCTCTGGGGGCTCATCTAGGCGGCGCAGCACTGGCTGCCGTAATAACAACTCTCCTGCTGGCAGGAGAGAGCAGCTTAATATATTTGTGTGACTGCACATTTGGACGGGACTGCACATGTGTGAGAAAGGATAGCTATCTTGTTGAAACAAGAAAGTTTGCTTGTGTCCCTTGTGGCACCTTCTGTGTTTTGTTCTGCCCTAATTTTCTGGTTAAATCCTCACAATACAGTTTATCCATATTTCTTCCACCGCTCTTACCAGCTTTTTTTGTTCGTTTGTTTTTCAATGTGTTCATTCTTCTCCTTCCCAAGTCCAGTAGATCATTTTCTGTTGCCATTCTTGGGATGTAGGGTATTCTTCTGACCACCCATTGGCATCTGGGTTATCATTTCCCTTTCCCAACATTCCCTTTCTTGAACATCTGGGGCCACAGCTATAAGTAGGTGAATATTGAAAAGCATTCAGGGAACTGGGGTGACAGTCATAAACTGATGGAAACTGGTATTATCTAAACGTCAGCAGTTACCTTTTCTGTGAGATGATACCTGTTGCTGAGTGTCCCGCCTTACAAAGGAGGTGCTTAGTTGCAGTCATCTAGATGACAGACACTGTGCTGTCAGCATCCAGCTACTTGTAGCATCTTTTAAACCACCTGATGTGTGGAGCAGTCAGCTGTCCTCCGCACCTGTACTGGTTTTGGCTGGGATAGAGTTAATTTTCTTCACAGTAGCTAGTATGGGGCTGTGGTTTGGATTTGTGCTGAAAACAGTGTCGATAATACAGAGATGTTTTCATTATGGCTGAGCAATGCTTACACAGAGTCAAGGCCTCTTCTGCTTCTCTCACCACCCCACAAGTGAGTAGGCTGGGGGTGCACAAGAAGCTGGGAGGGGACACAGCTGGGACAGCTGACCCCAACTGACCAAAGGGATATTCCATACCATATGACGTCATGCTCAGCTTATAAAGGTGGGGGAAGAAGGAAGGGGGGGACGTTCAGAGTGATGGCGTTTGTCTTCCCAAGTAACTGTTACGTGTGGCGGAGCCCTGCTTTCCTGGAGATGGCTGAACGCCTGCCTGCCGATGGGAAGTAGTGAGTGAATTCCTTGTTTTGCTTTGCTTGTGCGCATGGTTTTTGCTGTTCACTTTGCTTTACTGCTATTAAACTGTCTTTATCTCAACCCACAAGTTTTCTCACTTTTACTCTTCCGATTCTCTCCCCCATCCCACCGGGAGGGAATGAGCGAGCGGCTGTGTGGTGCTTAGTTGCCGGCTGGGGTTAAACCGCGACAGCATCCCTATTCGTCTGTGGATACCTCTGAAATCAGAGCAAGAAACAAGTTCTGGGGACATCGATAGAGGAGCAACAGTACTTCTCTGGGATCATCCATCAGTCTCACATCATGCAGCATGCGGAGTCCCACTTTTATGCCTTCTGACAGTAAAGCCGAGGGCTAATTAACATGACCTCAGGGGACAGTAAGGGAAATGACCATCCACTGCCTGCTGGTGCTTATTGCAAGTCAGAATGATGGCCTGTAGAAGGATACGAGTGCTTCTGGCACTGAGACCATCTTTGAGTCATGACTGATTGTCATTCTTCCCAATGAAGCCTTAACCATAAATAATATTGTGTGAAATCAAATATTTGAAAAATGTAAGCTTATTCCAGACAAGCCTGAATCTTTAACGGTGAAAATGTGACAACAGATGAGGGGAGCAAAGCATTTACAAAACTGGATAGTTAAATATACCTGTGCCTTTTGTTAGAGTGTGAGAACAGAGATGATAACAGAATCTCTGGCTATTTTAATGAGAAGGTGACCAAAGCTATGCAACATCACAACTATAGAGAAAAGACTTTTCTCTAGAGAAAAATCTCACTCAAATTTCCTTCCTATAGAAATCACCTGAAGCAGATACTATTTTTTCTTTTGTTGTTTTATGAGGTAGTAAAAAAGTTGGGTTTACTTACTATTTTGGTTTCAGGTGCTCTTCCCATCCAACAGAGCCTGGAATAGCTTGAAGTACCTATCCTGGGCATCCCAGGGCCAAAGTCAGGGCTCAGTCAATAGTGGCATGAGCTTGATTTTTCATTGGTATAAGCTACCAAAGGTGCTTGATCACAGTGATGTGCACATGATGTGAAATGAAAATCTGGCTCAAGATGACCGTCATTCATCTGAAGCTGGTCTTAAATTGACAAAACTCTGCTTTCTAATGAGATCCTTGCTCTCCCTGATTCATTAAATGTGAAAGTGGAATTCCCTCATCAAAAACTTAAGCATGGAGGTAAAGCAAAATCTGTCACTGCCAAGACGAGTACCAAAACTCAGAAGGCAGCGAAGCCAGGGGGGTAGAAACCTCCAGAATCGTTGAGAAGGTCACAAACTGAAGTGCTCAAAAGCTAGGAGATGCCTGAGTTGAGTTTATCCATGCAATCCTTAATTTACCAGCTTGATATATATGCCCGGTCAGGCTCTTAGTTGCCTGATTGCATACTAGTCTTCCTGCAGGATTCTTTCCTCATTTAGTCCATGGTCCCTTTTCAGCATCAGTTTTTTCTTCCTTCACGAAGTTGCCCCAACTCCCCACATCCATATTCCAAAATTTCTACAGGTTCTCTCTGTGGTACCTGTGTACTTCTCAAAGATCAATGAGTCTGTCTCCACACTCTGGAAGTGGGATCATCCTTGCAACTCGATAAAAGAGATCACTAAACTTGAATGCTCTGTGGCAGATGCTTGCCTTTTGCTATTGTCAGATCATTTAGTATTTCCAGTGCAGGGAATGCGTTTACAGGGGGAATCTTTTTCAAAGATCAGCCAAAAAGGGACACTTCAGAGAAATTTTCCATGCTGCACTTCCAACAATTCTCGTGTGTGTGAACTAAGATTTTTTTTCTTATAGCTCAGAAATTTGTGCAATTTGGCCGAATGAGGTATGTGCACGATGACCAAATTTCAAACTTTTGCTTCTAAGTGCAAAGGCATTAGAGGTCCTTAGAAGAGTAGTTCTTAAATAGTTATTATTTTAGCACAGAAAATGTGTTTGTTAAGAATGAAGTCTGGAAACCAGCTGAACGGTTTTAGAGATGGCATACCTCTCAAGCAGGGAACTTTTAGTCCAAAGAGGTGAAACTTGGCAAATCGAGAAGTATCTGAAAATAGGGCCTGAAAGAAGAAAAAAACAAAACAACCAACAAAACCCGTCAGGCATCCTGAACTAGCAGCAGTGATGCAAACTTTTCTTACAGATTTTTTTGGGGACATGCAAGCACCGAAAGAACAAGTACACTTTCTAAGTAGCTGCCCCAGAGGAGCGTTTTTGCGATGCTGTTTGACAAAAACAGAATACAACCCCCTGAGCACCGAGGAGCCCTAAAGCTGATTAGGTGAACAAGCCCACGCTTGCTGCATGCTGGCCGGGGAGTGCTTATTCTAAACCCCCTTGTTAGCTGCTGTAACGACATTTCTGGCATGTCATTTAGATTCATACAGCATTTTCAGACTAAAAGCCACTCCAGGTCCCCTCCAACAAAGGCCAGTTTTTTAAGAACCAGAAAGAAATTAAACTGTGGCACCAATACATTGGCCATCATTCACGGAAGAGAGACATCTGGAGATACTGAGGTGGTCTAAACAAACCCAGGTGTTTTTAGTAGCCAGCTCTTTGGACCCGAGTTTCAGAGCGCTCGATCTGTGTCTTGTGAGGATCCCAACATCGAGGGTATGAGGATTGCTGTGGATTTTCTTTTTCCTGGGCACCGCTGTTTCTCAGCTGGCAGTGTCCCATCGAACGCAGCGCTGCGACGTCGACTTGCATCAGCGATGGATCAAGCCCTCTGGGAGTTGGCATAATTGGAGGTCAGCAACCTGGACTCCCGCCTAGGAAGCAGCAGGGAAGCGGCTGTACTCGAAGCAGAATCAAACCAGATTCAAAATAATGGGAATAGTTAAGCTGTGACGACTTTTTAAAAAATCGCTCTGCTGCATTATTTTAGTAAATATTTGTAGGTGTCTGTAATAGGGAGGTAATCACTGCATTTCCTTTCAAACAAAAGCGAGGAGAGCAGTTTTCAGTAGTACTGGATGATAAGCAAGGCATTCTAATGGATGGTTTTAACCTTATTTTTGCTGGCAGATTATGCGTTACTGCAGTTCTAAGTTCTCAGGTGTCTTTTCTTGCAGCACACAAAAACTAGTTTGTGCCTGGTCTCTTCCTTTACTGATGCAAGAACTCCAGAGTAGCTTGCAAGCAGCGAGGCGTCCCTCTCCAGCAGGGAGCTGGGATGGGCTGCATGCATGGAAAGCAGCGGGGACAGGCATGAGGGAGGTGTTCAGGAGGTGCCTGGCCACAGCCAGGAGAAGGAGGAATAGTACACATGTGCCAGCAGAGAGGTGGGCATCTACAGAGGAAGGAGGGAGGGTGCCCAGCACTGCTGGAAGTCACAGAGATGAACCGCAGCTCAGAGGGGCTGGGTTTGGTATGATGGCAGTGCAGACAGACAGCTTTCAGGTTAGATTGGAGCCCAGGTCCCACAGAGTCCATGGAACAATTTGTAGCTCAAAGGATGTTAAAAGAGATATGAGGGATTCCAGGCAACGGGGTGCAGGTGTGCTGTTATTGTTGTGGACAGTGTACAAGACATTTCCGTACATTTCCATGTGTTCCTTGCACCAACAAAATAAAAAAGAAATTGGTTTGGGAACTTTGATAAAGCTCGCGCATCTCTTCTTCAATTTACCCCCCTGTCCCAGAAGAGGAGGACCATACATTCGGAGTGCCCACAAGACTGGTGCTAGAAGAAAGGCTGTGCCAGAAATGTGTCTCTTCTCAAGGGTGAAGAACAGCTGAGCCACCATTTCCATTTTCATCAAGGGGTGAGGCACAGAGCTGGAGGCGGGTTAAGGAACGTGGTCCTGAATGAAAACCTACCACTTCCAGTGCAAGGCAGGAGATGTCCCAATAAGAAAGCGAGGTGAGCAGAGGGGAGCAGAGGCAGCTGCTTTCCCAGTCCCCATCCCCAGTTCTTCTATAGCGGAGGCCCACGCCCCAAGGGTAGCCTGCCCAGGACATGTGCCGGGAGCATCCAGGGAAGAGCCGAAGTCACAGCGCGTGCAGTCGGGGACATTTTAGAGCTCCTGGCCCCAGCAGAAGGGAACCTAAACGCAGCAGCCAAGCAAGAGTCCAGCCCTGATGGTGGATCCGTGGGCTTTAGGAGCCCTAGGAAAACAGCACACAAAAGGAATGAGTAACAATATTAGAAAAAAAGACCCAGCTAGCAGTCTGTAATGAACTGCTGCATTCCCCAAGGGCTTGCTTCACCTCCTCTTTCTAATTCTGGCACAATGCTTATAATACTGATGGATCAGGGTAGGTTTACAATGGGCAGCTTGCAGATACACACTAGAGCCAGTCACAGAATGACCAAGACCAGAAAGTGAATTTCAGTTTGTTTCCTTTTTTTCGCAACTTTCTTTCAGAACAACCTTAATATTTACAAAGGCAGGGCAGCTCCCATGTTCACAATGTTGCAACATGCTGCTCTCGGTGCATTCCTGCTAAAAATGAAATAGGAATGGTTTCTGGACGAAAAACAGAGCCTGTGATTTTTAACTTCCCGGCTCTCCCATCAAAGCACGAATTATGGTGAAAAGGACAATCTGGAATTGCTTTCTTAAGACTCGTCATGAGAAAGTTGTAGCTGGAAGGTTGGCTACCTCACCGCTAAACGCCTGTACGTCTTCCACTCCTCTGGTCCTCCTCGGCTCCCAGACTCAGGGCAGACTGCAGGATGAAACAGATTCATATCTGAAAACAAAAAAACCTCTACTGAGCAAAAGGTTTCAGAGAAAACCCATCTGAATTGGATTCCACACTTCTTCCCCCCAACACCAGAAAAGTGTACAAGTTTTCCAGGCTGGAGCAGAAAGGTTATATATAGCACTGCAATTTAATTCACATGACAATTAAAAAATACATGAAATGGTCTTCCTTATGCATGAGAAAAGATTATCAGAGTTTTCCCCTTTTCCTCTTTTAGGTCATTAAAAATGTAACTCCTTCAAGAGTAATAAATTAACTCGGAAAGGATTGCTTAAGTGAGACCCGGGTTGTGATTAAAGGAAGTTTGGAGTTCAGGAGGAGTCTGTGTTTGAAAAACGTCCTCGGTGTTTGGAGTATCGCGTATGGTTTTGACAACTAATTTGGAAGAAGAGCGGTAGGGAATGAACCTCAACAGGAAAAAGCGCTTGGTTTTTGTCACTTTGTGACATTACTGAAACATCGTTTCCCCTCGTTTGTATTTTTCCCCGTAACTTCATATTAAAAAGTATCAAAAGAGAAAAGACTTTGAAAAAGGCAGCAGAACTGCGGTAAGGGATGACGCTAGCTAGTTGGGAGGTTACGCTTTATTATGCGAATACCTGTTTGGGGGTATGTTAAAATGAGTGTTGTGTGGTTAGAGGCAGATTATTAGTTTGATAAACTGTACCCGTTCCAAATAGAGCATACCAGTCCATAACGTAAATACCAGTGGTGTGACTTCCCTGAGATCTGCGAGCTACCCGATCGAGCGTAACTGTCCCGCTTCGGTACCAATTGGTCTCACTTGTCGGAGTATTAACCGCGAGGCTGCTGGTCCTTGCCAAACCCCGCTGCCGAAATCCACCTCTTCTTACTGCTCCTGGGAAAAAGTTCCTGCGGGTAATTCCCTAGCGCTGAGCACCCCGAGCTTGAGTTCAGCTTGGAGTGGAAGGAAATAAAACTTCAGTCTGCGAATAAAGCCTTCATTTACTTACACATAGAGGCAATGAAAAGGTATGACTTTCCCTTCTTTTTCTGTAATTTACAAATAGCTAAAATGATTTATTTCCCTGGCAGAGACATCCATTTCTTCACTGCTTAGTGCCCGCGCTGGCTGCACCAGGCTGCGGGAGCGTCTCTGTAAGTGCCAGCGCTTGCTCTGGAGGTACCAAGAGGAGCTGGATGAAGAACTTGCGATGCATAATTTATTCAGCGAATATAGGCCCTTTTTTGTGCTTGCAAGAACTCCGGGGAAGGCAGGTGGGTTTGGTTGGGTTTTTTTTACACGTAGTTGCTGAAATTCTTTAAGGGACTGCTGTGTGTTTGCATGCGATATCAGCATGTCAGCAGCTTGTTGAGAGAAGCGTTTTGAACGTTGGCAGTTCAGGTGCGGGGTACGCGTGGCCTGCACGGACAGGCGCCACGCACCTCCCGGTCTCCGGCACAAACGTCCTCGCCGGCAAACTGGCGAACGTTCGGAAAGCACTTCCAGTGATTGCCGAGACACTCGCGTAACATCCACGCTTCGGCTGGCTCCATTTCGCCTTAGTATGCCTGAAATCTGCAGCACCTCGCACGCCTGCAAAAATAATAGCGGGGTGGTGGTGAGGGGTAGTCGTTAGGGATACACAAACGCGCTTGAAAAATTACGCGTTGCGTGGCCGTGCCGCTGACCGGCGCGCTGACCTCCTGCTCCGGCCTGCCGGCGGGTAACGCCGCCGCCGGGCTGGGCGAGGCG
>WAAD01027022.1:1992-12314 GCA_013389945.1 Fregata magnificens | reverse complement strand
CAACTTCTGCAAACTTCCCCCCCTCCCCCCCCCCCCCTTTTTTTTTAAATGACAACCTGAGTGTAACCAGGAAAATTTTTAGGCCAAAGGAAAGCTTAAAGTGTAATCAGTTTTGTAACCTTATAAATGGGGCCACAAACATAACCCCTTAATAATGTGAAGAATAATATGTTTTTGATTTGACCATACAATGTAAAAAAAAAAATAATAGAAGAGGAATTTGATAGTCTTAACTTCACAAATCCCATATGGTATGTTTATCATTTACCATATGTATAGTGTCTGATGCACATACAAAGACTATGGGTTTGAGACACTTTCTCAGACCGGCAGCTTGAACATATCGTATCCCG
The DNA here is from genome assembly GCA_013389945.1 of Fregata magnificens. Taxonomy (NCBI): domain Eukaryota; kingdom Metazoa; phylum Chordata; class Aves; order Suliformes; family Fregatidae; genus Fregata; species Fregata magnificens. Next base: position 11,961 of record WAAD01027022.1, on the reverse strand, counting down.
CAGTTTCATGAGATCCAAATGAGATGCAGAACATGCACCATTTACTGTATAGGCATGGCTGTCTCCATGGAAAGTGGTATTTACATTACCAGAATTTAAGAGATACTTGTGCAGAAGTGGTAGAAAGAAGCCAAACTATATCCCTTTCTTAAACTGTTCAGTGCTTTGGATTTCTTAATTATGGCATTACATGGTCTGAAACACACAAGGAAGGCCAAGTATCTAACATTATCACTTCCAAAGAGACGAAATGAAATATTTCCAAAATGGACATGAAGACACCTCATCATTTCAGATGGTATCTACAATCTTGCTGTAACACAAAAATGAGACACAAAATCTTTGAGCTCTCATTTTTCATCTCCTTATGCACATACAGTAAAAAAACTTTTACTTGGTATAGAGACTCCTATCCACTAAGATTCAGAAATAGAAAAGCAGCTCTGGGAAAAAAGTGGAAAGAAACAAAGCAAGGGGAAAACCATTATGATAATTAGACTTGTGTGAAACTTGGCTGTTATGGTATGTATGGTTCATCCAAACCTTTTCTTTGGCTTTGGTTCATATCCCAAATGTTGCTTTGACTTCTGGGCTTAAAGGAAGCCAAAAACTCCAAGTGAAATGTTGCCAAATCCAACATATTTTTGCAGGTTTAGGGTCAAAATCATGCAAACCCACAGAGTTCCTCCTACCCTCATAAATCAGCCTGCGTTTGGCAAAATGTTCTTTTCTGTTCTCCATGAGCTTTTTCACTACACTTTTCCCTGTAACATTTAAGCTTTCTGCCATCAGTACTGCACTTAGTAACATGATTACATAGCTTCATGTCTTAATGGCTTGCTTATTCTACAACAGTTGTTTTTTTTTTTTTTTTAAATTACTCTTACAGGTTTTATTTTTAAGTACTATCCAGTTTCCTATGAGTTTGCAGGGAGGCACAATCAAAGAAACAATTCTTGGTCTTGGAGTGGATGATGCTGAATTTCATTAAACTATTCACTCTCTTTTCCAGGCCTTTTAAAAACACACCGAACAGTTGCAACACAGATTCTTATGGGACTTTTGAAAAATACCATGACTTGAAATCATGAGGAATGACTTAATTCTAGGAAAGGCACTTTGCCTCTTCACCAAGATACTATGTTTAGACATGTGCCCCACTAATTCTACTTTTTTTAAAACAATTTCTCTTGATTTGTCCAATACAGATGTCATACGTAGAGGTAGTTTTCCAAAACTTACCTGGAACCCTTTTTAGAAACAGATGTCACATTAGCCACCTTCCAGTCCTCTGGTAAAAAGGAAAATTTATGCAAGTTATACACCTGAGTTATAAACGCACACATTTCACCTCTGATTTCCAAGAAGTTTAGAATGAAAACTACTTGGTTCTGACCACGGCTTGGCCTGACCGCAAGCTCACCCTGCTTTGAACAAGAGGTTGAACTTGATGGTCCCTTTGAGGTCCTGAATTCAACCTGAATTATTCTCTGATCCACTGATCCTATGATGATGGCATTGTTAATTTTGGTAACTGTTGTGTAATCTCTTCTACTGTAGCCTCACTCTGAGATAAATCTTCCACAAAAAGGAGTTCCAGAAGCAGAAACTACCCAAGCTCCTCTTCTGTGAACACAGGAGAAAGAAATTTCTTTCATTTTTTTGACCTCATGACCTTATTTTCTGAAAGCGCTCTTTATGTGTCTTGATTATCTTTGGCTCTGTAGATTCTCTGGCAGGCTTCCGCCTTCTGACACTTTGGAAAATTACTAGTTTGAATGCATTTCATTACTTACTCCTTATTGTGCTTCATGCATTTTACGGTCTGCCTATTTGTGCTTTTTACATTTTACTTGCCAGTTTTATGATTCTATTTTTCTCAACTGGACAAATTTCAGTTTTTTGAAAGATTTTTTTTTTGCTTTTGATAGCTTCCTTTATCCTGCCGTTTAACTATGCTGGTTTCCATTTGGTCTTCCTAAAGTAGTTTTTGATAGTTGGTATCCATTTCCTCTGAGCCAATATAATTTTTTTAATAGCCTTCATGATGCCTGTAAAGCTTTTACTCCTTTGCCTGTCCTTTTTAATTTCTTCTTGACCAAATTTAATATTTTTGTGCAGTTTCCTTTTTTTTTTTTTTTTTAAACAGATACAATCTATTTTTTGGTTCCTGTAGTTCCAACATGCATGGTGAGTTCAGGTAGAATATCAACTGCTACAGCATCACTCTCGGTCCCCAGTTTTTAAATCAGGTTTCAATTTCATTTTATTTAATCAGCATAGGCTAATATTCAGTTTCTTTATTTGACTGAAAATACTAAACAACTACAGAGAGTATAGTATCAGCAGTTGATATCAGCAGTAGTCATCACAGCTGTACTGCATTTGACAACATAAGCTGCATTTTGTTTGCTTTCCAGCTTTACCTCATGAATTGTGAAACTTCATTTACACCAAGAAAAAAAGATCATTTGAAAGGTTCTCTGAATGGGGCATCTGTCAAGGATGTTGCAGTGGCCTATGAAGAATAAGAATGTGTTGATTGTTAATACCTATGGATGCACCGAAACAAAATTGTTTAGGTATTCAACACTGGGAATCAAGACATAAACAGGAAGACATGATACTGCCAACATACATAAAGATATTTGGATCATTTAAAAGATATGAACAATAAAGACAAGGCTTTGTGCAAATGTTAATGAAGTTTTTGACAAAACTACATGGCTGAGAAAGTGTAGAGGAATAAATACAACCTTTCATATACATAAACACAAATCAGAATAAAAATCAAAATTGGGTCAAATTTTAGGTTTATATACTTTTAATATTGGACAAAATTTTCAGACTGCAGAAAAAATGTAACAGCAATAAGGATACTGAATATGACTGAGACTAAAAGCCTCAGAAAAGTCATGTTCTCTTAAGCAGACTTCCATTTGTTCATATTTCAAATATTAATTCTACCAAAGAGAGATTCTTTCCAGCACACACGCACACACACACACACAAAACCCCACTTTTTTTCCCACAATTTATGACTTCTGCATGTATGGAAGCAGTCTACATAAGTTATTAAAGATAAATAAATTCATGCCATTCAGGATTCATATTAGTATGTATAAGCTCACATATTCATATTATGGACCTAGTTTGACTCAGATTTTATTCAATTATTACATTAAAAAGATAGTGAAAAAGTACTTTTTTCCTTCTGAATATATATTCAGTGCTAAACATCTCAAATTTTCATGAAAATACTGAGCTATTTTGCAGCATCCTAACATTCTGAAAAACATTTAAGTCCTTTATTACTAGCTCACCAAATTTATTATTGATTACGCTTTCCTTTAAAGCACAAATGCTATAGTTACAGTCTGCCTGATTTACTGACTTTCAATCACTATATGAAACATCTGGCCAGCTGTTTTTTACTCAAGAACTAGTCTTGGGAACAATAAATTTGAGGGGAAAAAAGAAAATTAAAAAAAAAAAACAAAAAGACAACAAAACACACACCCTATCGGAGACATCAGACTCTTCAGAACCTTGCTAGAGGAGACAGATAGGTTTACACTTGCTATATCCATATCTGGGTTAGAGGACAGATGGACACTGCACATGCGGTATAACCTGTGAAGGAGATTTAATACATATGAACCAAACAGTGTAATTATAGCATTAATCCTGGAACAGGAGCAGGAAAAAACACCTGTAAAATGAATATGTAAATGTATTATTAAATCAGGGAAAGGGAGAAGCACATCTTTAAAATTTAAAAATTTTTGAAACTGCAGTTTTCCAGTTTCTCATAAGACTTCTTTCACAAGGAAAAAGTGCAACAAAACCACAAGCAGATGTGCTGTAATGCTTCAAGGTAGCTGTGTACGTCATTTTCAACACATGCAATTGAGTCAACCCACCAATGGTTTACTGCATTAAAATCAACATTACGCACCTCAACCAACTGGGCATGAGAGGGCAAAGCTACAGCTATATATGAACTTTAGTGATGTATATTCAGAACCGTAAGAAAGCTAATTTAAATGAAGAGGCACTTATGCCTGTATCTTTTAACTAAACCTACTGTAGTTGCAGTCTAACACAAACACAGTTTTAAAGACTACCCATTTAAACTACTTATTCCTTTCTCAGAAATTTCAGGTTGAAATATTAATCCGACAGCTCTTCATTGTAAAAGATAGGGAAAACAAATATATCATATAGAAATACTTTAATTACTTAAAATGGTTTAACTGAATGACTACTATTCAACTATTTTAAATTAAAGCATTGTTTTTATGTAAAATGTTCCCTTTTTGACATTGAGGCTTTTGCTTTGTATTTGAGTTATGTTTCCAACTGAGATATACCTAAGTGGTACAGGGTATTTCTGGTAGGCACCGCCTGGCTAAAATACTAAGAGTGGAGACAGATAAAGAAAAGGATGTACAGAGGCTCCAGAAAGTATTTACCTTTGAGCACTTCCCCTTACAGACTGAAGAATTCCTCCTTTTTTTTTTTTTTTTTTAAGGTTTTCTGTATGAAATAACTTGGTCAAACCAACAGTAAGGTGAAGGAAACAGTTTACATAATATACCACATACCTGCCAGAACTATGTTGTAGGTTTACCTATCTCCATCCCTGTCCCCTGGACAGAGGTCAGCCCTTGGCTGCCGGTATTTCATCTCTTGAGTGGACCTGGAGGGTACATGGCAGCCCATTGTCCCCAGTCAGGCCTCTGGCCCCATCTCCTGCTCCTCCTGACTGGGTTCCCTGATGGCCCTTGGACCCAGTTCATCACTAGTCATGCTTGGGACTGTGGACAGACCTTGTTGCCAGCATCCAGCTCTGTCCACTACGCTGAGATCCTGTGGGACTGGACCAGCCGGCAAGGGCACAGCCAGTGCCTGGGTGGCCTTGTGCTCCCGGTCCCTGAGGGGGCAGCTGGCCTGCCTTGCGGCCTGGCAGTGAGCCCTGGCCTGCTGCAGTCCTCCACCACAGAGCCTGCCTGTGTCTCTCCTCCTGAGGACCCTGGGCTCTGATCTCCCAGCAGCTGACCCCCTGCCCAGCCCCAGGCTCCCCAGGGACTTCTCTGTCAGTGTGTGGTGGGGGGATTCTCAGTGGCAGCCTCAAACACTAATTCCCCCCCACCAGCTGCAGGCCCCTGAGCCGTGTCCCTGCCATGATGCTGACCCAGCTCCAAGTCTCCTGTGCCACCTCCCTGTCCCCTGAAACAGCCCACTGACACCCCATGGCGAATAGGTCACTTCACAGCCAGTCCTCTCAGAGCCCAGACCTCCGTGAGTCTGGGGGACGGGGAAGGCTGAGGGCAGGGGGAGGCTGCTGTCAGGGCCCTGAGGGCACCAACAGGCCTTAATGGACCTGACTGGCATCACCTGGGGCCTTCCCCCCATCCCCTGTCTACGGGCCCTGGACCTCCATCTCGGCTCAGCCCTGGGCCTGGGCCCTCAGCCCCAGCCCCAGCAATGCTGTGGGAGCACCTGTGCCCACTCCTGTCCCCAGTCCTGCCTCCTGGATCCCCTCTGACTTCAGCTGCAGCTTGTCTCATTACCACGATCAGCATTAGTATCAAAATGATTGTCTATGGTCCCTACTTCTCTTATTATGACAGGCAGAGTGCTACTGCAGGATAATCCTGCACTGGGAAGCTGCAGAAATAAATATTCTTCAAATGTCTTCACATGTATTTTATAATGTCCTGGCTTCTCAAAGTACCACAGCAAAGTGAATGGGGAAATCATGATTCATGGGATCATCCAGGACAACAATTATATGAAACTTTCCCTTTCAGCTTTTAAGAAACATTTTCAGGATTTGAGATAAATTATTTCACCTGACTGCCTGCTAGATAATTCAATACATGTTTTAATTTAATAAGTACCTTATACACATTTTAATTAAGAATGTAATTTACAGTTGAAAATTGGAATAGAGCACCTTAGAGAACCAGCAATACACAAGTTAGTTTATGTCAAGCAGCTAAGTATAGTTAATAATTCATATCCTTCCACAATGGATTTAGGATACCTTCATCCATGTATCCCATGAATGTACACACAGCCAAAGTTTTCTAGGTAGGAAGCTACTAGGTGATGTTTTATATGCTAGCTTTCTAGTATTCTTGTGATATGCTTCTTTCACATTTAGAGAAAAGGTACAGAAGAGAAGGAGTTTAAGATACCAGTTATCCTGCTTATAGCACTAATTATTTTAGTGTTTACCAGTTTCATAAGAAAAAGGTGAACAAAGTCATCATGCAGGATTGATGCGTATGCTGAAAACATGAGAACCAGACAGCAGCCTTCTAGCGGTCTCCTCTAATGTCAGTATTAAGAGAAGTAATGATATTTGTTACGACTTGGCAGCCAAATGTTCTTATAAAAGAACACCCAGACAGAAAAGCCAATTTTGACAAACCTTACAGCTGACTGCGGAAGTACTTTCTCACAAATTACAACTCCCATCAACAGATCAGATGTAAATGATGAATGACAATGGCCTGGTTCCATTTGTACTTGAGATCTGCTTTCTCAATGACCTTTTAAGTTTATTTTTTGTCTGTACAGGGTTTTTTAAGTTATTTTTCTCTTCATATGAGAAATCTTTGTCAGACAAGGCAGTGGCAAAATTCCCATTAACTTTACTAGAGCCAGGAATTCACCCCATATGCAGGAAAACACAAAACTCTTTCTTCAAAACAAAGGGACTATAGCACTCATGTGACACACTGTTCACATTGTTATAATGTCCTTTTGAAGTTAAGAAAAAAAAAAAAAAGAGGGGAATCACATACACCTGGCTTTTATCTTTGTCATAGCTTCTAGATGGATAAATTATGATAGTTCTCAATATGGCAAAGGTACGTGACAGCTAAAGAGTAGGTGTAAAATGCTTCTTTCATTATGCCAATAAGGAACTGTGAAAAGAAACATGACTGGCTGATACTCAATAATATTGCTTAATAAAACTCCACCCCATTAAAGAACAAATGCATTTGTAAAAGCATTTCTAATTCATGTCACTAAAATACCCACAGAAATACGAAGAATAACTCAAAATATATTTTTCAGAAGGCAATATGAAAAAATTCTGCATTCTGTGCATAGTTTTGGTGTTTAAGATTCAAAGTTAACATTTTTATAGTTCGTCTACATTGAACTAATATTTTAAATTAAGTTCATTTTTCCCTATTGACAATTATGAAAGGTGTCACGGAAGAAAACTCCAAATGTATTAATACATTTATTTAGTGAAAACATTGGAGTTCAACAATATCCATAACCTGTCAGGCTTTCTCCAAGGTATTTCTAGGGAAGGAGTCTTTTTCAGATGCAGAAAGCTGAACAGACTGTTTCCCAGGGAAAAAGAGAAATGGAAAAATACAAACAAAAGTAGAGGATCAAAGAAATGCTTGTTAAGGCAGTAAGGACCCTAGCTGTAACTTGAAAGAACAGATAAACATCAGCCTTCTATAAAATTTAATGTACTGCACTCTAGTGGTGTTTGTTGTTGAATTATCTGATTATCTTGATAATCCAGGTTAAAAAAAGCTGAATCCATTGTAAAAGAAATCTAAACCACAAATGGCAGTATTCTTTCCTTTTTCTTCATATGCAGCTATTATAGACCATCCACAGAGAAGCAAGACACTAGTATAACTGCCTAGTTGCTGCAAAATAGTTAACGTGGTATGTAGTCTTCCTCATCTTTCACATGCTAAAGACTGACCTTCCAATCACTCACTGGACCAAAAACTATATCAAATTCACCTGCACTAAGTACCTTATTCAGTAGCAGTTCATTAGCAAACATTTTTAGTATCATGAGTAACACACCACTTCAAAATCTTATCAGTTAACAGTTCAGACCAGTAAATGGAATACTGGATAGACTAAGACTCAGTCTGTACTCCTCAGTGGTGCCATCAGCCATCTGGGACATAGTGCACATAACCTTTATTCCTTATGCCTCAGTTTCTTTCAATATATTTGTTATACCTCTATTCCGTAAAATAGTATGAGATGTATTATTAAAGCATGCTATGCCAAATGTGTGGTTTCTTAATTGAAGACTAAAAGTTTTACCTTTACCTTTAGTTACAAATGAGTATTTTCTGGAAGCCTGTGCATACTGTTTTAACTTGCATGTATTGCAAAACAGCTAGGAACCTGAAATATTAACAATCTACTCTCATACTTCCATGGTTAAGAAGTCAATATCTGAATATGACTTTGCTCTAAGTGACTACAAATTTCAGTAGGTGGCCAATACTTGTTTGTTTCAAACTGGGTTTAATCTGATCACATTATATTTGTTTAAATTAGAAGTGAAGTATTTTTTCTTTAACTCCAACATCTGCTGATTCAGCCTGAGATTTGAAAATCATCTCTGTTTTCCCTGGCTTTTCTATTCTATCATCACAAATTTTGCTGGCTAAATTCTACCCAACTAAAATTAAACAATTCAAAAAAAGAGGTTGGCAAAGTATAACAGTGAAATTTTGTCCCAAAATCTACTAACGAAATCTATCACGTGAAAGCGTCTTGAAACTAAGATGCATTTACAATAAATAATTTTAAGAAAACTTTCCTAAGCAGAAGTGTTCTAGACAAGATTATGTAAAGAAGCACCTTCACCTCCCTTCTCTTTCCAGTCTGTAACACAAGGTAGTCTGTAAGCAATAGTGTGTAAGGCTATTACAGAACACTTGTAAGGAGAAGATAAGTGGTATAAATCTGGCTTATTAGCAATCAACCAAAATAATTCTACTTAGGCTTACCTCAAGCAGAAGTTTTGTTACTGACCAGATGTATTAGTAACAGACTTGTATGCTATTCAAAATGATCTATGGAGAGTGACAAACAGCAGCAATAGCTAGCAGTGGTTACAAACAGGTTAATACAACAAGACCAAATTATGAAACTAGCTAGAAATCTGAGCTTGATGCAGACCACAAGGAGGTTTTTGAAAACCTTTTTATATTTTCATCCAGCCTATCAAGCTTTCAACAAAATAATGGTATAGCCCATGGATAAGCTATTCATATAACAAAGTATATAGCGATATAGTTTGCATACAATTTAGCTAATCAGTTGTATTTCTAGAACATGACTACTTTTTTGCTAGTTTATACATAGGAAAACAGCTTTCATTGTGAAAACTGAAAATAAAAAAAAAAGTATAGGTAACATTTTTAAGTAATGCCTAAATTGGAAAAACTATGCTAATACAAATTTCCATTATACTGCTTTTATATTACAGGGTTAAGCCTGCTATATTCATCTTATATTGAAGACAGCTACACAAATAGGGTCAGACATTTTATTACAATTTCACTTTGCAGAATTTCAATCTAAATCATTGTTTTTGTCATTGATTATAATTTATGTAATATAGAGTGTTTAAATACATAAGTTAGTAAAATATTAGACAAGCTATAAGTCAATGTAAAAGTTAAAAATGAACTATACGTGGAATGCTATATTGGACAGTCATGTGCTGAAATACTAACATCTATTATAATGAGGTTATTGATGTAGAGTTGACATATGACTTGATTTGCAGATGCCCTACTGACTAACCTTTTGCAACTATATCTCAGTGTAAACCTGTGGTAATTATTGCTGGGTAGGGAGAGTTGGTTTAACTGAACTATTTCTTTTGATGCATGTTGAATGTGATTGCCCCCTGGAGACTACAGGAGTCCCACATGTGTGAGTTATTACATAAATATTGAGGGGGAGAAAAAAAGGTGTATCACATTAAATTTTTCCTGTTTCCTATTGTTGCAGTTTTGTTTTTTCCAACAGGATCTTTTTCTTCCAGTGCTTTGCCATATAAGCCCTTTTCAACTAACATAGCACATATTAAAGCACATAGTAGAAATAACATATTTAATCTAAACATAAAATACTTGTCAATAGTTGCAGTTCACAGTTTTATAA
>WAAD01027021.1:10447-24899 GCA_013389945.1 Fregata magnificens | reverse complement strand
TCTAGAATCAGTATTCAAGGAATTTTGTGCCCTGTTCTCCTCTCATCACACTCATTCTCTGGCATTGGCCAAACTTACTGGTTTTGTTATTTAAATTCATCCTCCATATTCCCTCCTTATTCTTCTCCCTCTAATCATAGTTGTGAAGGGTAAACAATTAGAATCAATTAGTAAAAGTAATCTATGTAGCAAGTTTGCTATTTTTGTCATTAGGGAAAAAAGCCCTCCAACTTGATGATCTACTCAAGCCACTGTAAAGAGATGCATTGTATGCTAGTATAAGGACATAAACTCACCTTTTTCGGTAAAGAAAAAATAATTGTTAAAAGATACAGATTTAAAAATGTTCTCATTTAATTTCAGTGATCACTTTGTTATATACATTTTTATTTATTTCCAAATCTCAAGGGAAGGTATTCATGTAAAACACTGCTGATACATGGTCAGTTATTTAGCCATTGTGGTTGGCAGGCATGGGAGTCTGTGGTTTAGTGGCTTCTTATATCTTTATACAGGCACAGACTTTGGAGGAAGGAGAGTGGGGGTAGGGAGAGGTGCATTTGTTTCCTGATGATTATGGTTTTATTCAAAATACAGTTGATAAGTTTTTTTCACTAATTTGCTTCTTGCTATTTTGAAATTTTCTTAAAGACCCTGTTTCAGAGATGACTGCTCCATTTGAAATACAGGATTGGATGTCTCTTTGAAATGCCATTCTGTTTAGAAAGAACACCTACCATTTAAGTAAAATTATAGTGCTCTGAAAGCAAAAAAATAGTCTTTTGTCACTCCTGTATATTTATGCATATTTCGTTTTAACCAGAAGGATTTTTTCCAGTTTGGCAGAAGTAATCATTGGCAGAATTTTTTTCTTTTTTTTCCCCTTTTTTAAATACCAGTGAGAAGACTTCTCTTTCTGTTTAAAATTCCTCTTAACAGCATAGTTCGTTTGGTGGGTTTTGGTTTTTTTTTTTGTTTTTTAGCTTTTTCATACATACAACCAGTTTCATTCAGTATCAGATGATTCAGTTGTTTTGGTTATGTGGGCTTTTGGGTGAAATCAAGTGCTTTTCTCTCAAAGCTAGCTGTAGTTCAGGGGGAAGGGAGGAGGAGGCTGCTGTGGTGTGGGTAAGTTGGCATGGGCTCTTTGGTTCTTATACCCAGTAGTCAGACCAAGCTACTGGTGGTTTGTCCTCGCCCAGACTTTTTTTTCCCTGAGACAACCACTGCAGAGTGGTCATTTTCCTCCACTTTTGTGGTTGTAAAAACTTTAGAGCAAAAACGGAACTGGCCTTTACTTAAGACAAGAGATTTAACAAAAGGTAGGCAAGTTTGCAAATTGGAATGATTTTGAGTGATGTTGAGGAACGATAGATGTATTATCATTGCACTAAAGCGCATTAAACATGTTCTCTTCTTCCCTTTACAAGCAAACAAAAATAAACAGTTACAAAGAAGATTTCTAGACTACTCCTTCTTTAATTATCTTTTAAATGGTTGAAATTAGAAGCCCCACCCTGCATATCTGTGTTTTATGGTGTATCATGAGAAATGAGCATTGTTATGGCTTTTCTGAAAAGTAACTTTTTCCGAGTAGTGAATTTTTTGGCTTTCTGAAGGAGTTTATCTGCACAGACTTCCGTAGGCTGTAAACAGAGGTTCTTGCTACAGCCAGGTTTGTGGTTGTGGGCAAAGATGATCTGCAGTCTCTAATCAGATAGGTCCAAAGAACGACCAGTGGGTGGGAAGGAAGGAATAGTCAGAAACCAATAAGCACAATGTAAACTTGCACGTAATTCCAATGTGCACCTGTCTGTGGATATGAAATCCATATCTGTGCATGCAGAATTTTTTCTGGCCCCAGTAATTTGGTCTATATTCAGATTTGACTCTCCATAATAATACAGACATTTTGTTTCTACTTCATTAAGCTTTCTTTTTGCTACTCGTCGATTTTTTTTTTTGTTCTCATTTTACTGGATTTTGAGTTTATTTGTGAGTAATAAAAAACCCCTTTCTCTTCTGTGCATAGGTGACACAATAGTGGAAATGATGTTGCTGGTGAATCATTTGGTGAGGAAAATGTAATTGATCGTACAGAACAGAACAACTGCTTGCATGCATCCTCTTAATGGACACTTATATATGTCATTCTTTCTATTTGACTTTTTTTAAACTTTCTTATTACATTGTAGGTTTTAGTGTGGTTTTACTGTGGTTACAAATGGTCAGCACAACAAAAAGAAATGAATGTGAACCAAGAGAATCTAGTTCTTAAAAGTCAATTTTAACTTAATCATGCATAAGAGCAATTACCAGATGCTTTTAAATCATGGCCTTGGTCATTTTACCCTGTTGAAAATTCCAAAAAGTCAGATTGATCTGTCAGTGCATCGTATCCAGTTTCAAGTGCCTATTTACCTTATTGGAGCATAGCAATTAATGATCAACGTATGCTTCTAATGGTACGTTGCATAAAGTGAATCAAAGGTGATGTAACCCGTGAAGCGTGCTTTGGTGATTGCTTTAGGCTTCTGAAATGTCATTTGTTGTTGTTGAACCCATGGATGTTGGCAGTTCAAGATAGCATGCTGGTTCACTGTACTCGGATGGGTGCTTATTTGAAACATTTACAGCTTTGTTCTCACACAGTTGTGCACTCATGGTTTTAAAGGCAAGAAATAATTGAGGTGAAATTACCCACTGATAATACATAATTAGCTGAGTAAAAGTATTTGTTGCTGTGAAGAAAAAAGAGAAGCCATTCAAGAAGCACAAATATTATCTCTAAAGTACTTTCATAAACATTGCAAGGGAAAAAAAACCCATATTTCCTCTTTGCAGTAACGGAGGATCTGATACAATGAAAGGGAGGTGTTTGTCATAATCTTAACACATGCATCCATTATTTCATGGCTTAGTGATGCATAGTAAGAATGCTGCCGCTTGTAGAGAATCAAAACAGTTGATCATGTCATGGGAAAATACTTAGATTTATGTTTCTAAATGATCATTAAATGTTTTTATGATCGTGGTGACCCCTTCAGTGCTTGAGGAGTGGGTAAAAATGTTGGGAGCTGGGTGGAGCAAAGGGTGTTAGGTGGCATGTTGGTAGTGAGCATGCGGCAGTAGATGTTTGTATATGGAGCACCTTGAATGTTCAATATTGGGTGTGGGAAACGCTGGGTAAGTATCATGCATAAAGGATGTAGAGCAGAAGCACCCAGCTGCAGCTGGTCTGGCTTGGTTTGGACTCTGGCGTATTCTCTGAATCCTGCACTGGCCAGGAGTCTGTTCCTCACAGTGTGCACTGAGAATCCGTGGCTTGCTGCAGCACTCAAGAAAAATGAATGCAGTCAGAGCTAAATGGATTAACCACCGCTGTTTTTGAATGAAAAAATGGAATTATTCTTTTTAGTTACATGTCACTTTACTTGCCTCTTTCTTTTGCTGTGTAAGAAAAGATTTGGGGGGGGGGGAAGAGGATTTGAAAGTTCAACCAACAAAACTCAAAAGTGTTTTTTGTCTTGCTAGAGAAGATGACTGTCTTAGCTCTGAGCGGAAAATTCAAACAGGTTAACTGAGTTACTGGGTTTTAAAATGGTGATGAGTGAGGCTGTCCATGTTGTTCCCTCTATTTTCCTTTCATCAGAAGTTAGTCTCCTAATATTTTTACTCCACATTTGTAGGGTCATGCAGTTTACGTGACGTATAGGTTTCTGCCCCCTTTGGTTATGAACCTTACTGCTCGTCTTCCTGCTTCTGTTCTATCGCAAAAGACTAAGAAGGCCCACAAAAACTGAATTCTGTGTATTCCTCTGTAATATCTGAGATCTTGTTCACTCAGCTGCTGGTAATACAATCTTCTGCTCCCTGCAGACTTCTAGTTGCTAGGAACTTCGTGTATTAAGTGTCTGGCTCTTCACCCCCAGCTGGCTGGGTGCCAAATGGCTGAGACTTCAAGCAAATGAGATTATTTTACAATGATTCGTTTGTTATTAGAACTCAGAAGGGTTTCTTTACATGTTAGATGAAGGTCTGGAAAGTTTTCTTAGTTTAATGTGACAGCTGCCTTTCCCTTGGCAGAAACAGAATTTTGACTTTGCTTGTAGTGCTCTTCAAAATATTGTGGTTCGTGCCAAAGACTTCAGTTTCTCTATAAAAGGCAGGAAGGCATAATTTCTCTGCTGTTAGCAATATATTTTTGATATGGTATTCTATATAAATTAGCCTGTGAACCAGTAGCTTCAAGGAGCTGATTTACCTTTTTGTTCTCAGTGTAAATTTCTTTTCTGCAGCATTTAGAATTTAACAGTTCTGACTTTAAATAAGAAAAGAAAATCTTGTATCTTTATTTTATGGCCTTGTTCCAGCCATTGTTAAGAAGATGAGTCTAAAAACCATGTTTTCTCAAAATTCCAGCATCAGTTGTGGAACACAGTTGTGCACCTGAAAACTGTAGCACTGTGCAATGAATGAAAAGTACATTTAAAAAGATTTTTTGAAAAATACATTCAGTGATGCTGTTTTTGCAAGAAGGCAGGAGCCAGCACTTGAAAGTAAATATTCAGAGACATCATTAAGTCAATATATATGTATTCACAAAAGCATTTACAATTTTTTTAGCACCAGGAGAGCTTCAGTCCCATCAAAAACAATAGGGGACCTATGTAAAGTCCAATATCAGAGGAACAGAGCCATGAGAAAAGTTTCAGTCACTTCTTGACCCTGAGAACAATACTGTCAAATATCGATCCCATTGTATGAGAAGAGATGAGATTTAGTGAGTGTGAAACTCTGTACTGGAAAAATTAAACACTTAAGTATTGGAAGATGAGAGTGGGTAGTTGAAGACAGGCAAACCCATGCAGGAATTTAGGGTTGACAGTGTGTTCATTTCATCTGTTAGAGATACGATTTCTAATATGCACATCCCAGACATATTAAACTCTGAGGCAACTTTTGTCTTGATGTTTAAAAATATTCTTGAGGCAGATAGGTCTGACTGAAATTAAACTGTCAAATAATCTGTCAGTACTAGTTGGATGGGGGTGGACGTGTGTTCACCCACACTGAGATGCAAAAACTTCCCTTGTGAAATGTGGCAGCTATGTAATGTTGCAGAGGAGCTCTACACAACAGTTCAGGATAAAAAATGGGGAAGTATTTCTCCAGTTGAACTTACAATGGGA
Organism: Fregata magnificens; assembly: GCA_013389945.1. Classification (NCBI taxonomy): domain Eukaryota; kingdom Metazoa; phylum Chordata; class Aves; order Suliformes; family Fregatidae; genus Fregata; species Fregata magnificens. The sequence continues at coordinate 19,707 of WAAD01027021.1, read as the reverse complement.
ATTTTAGATTATCAGAAAGGAAAGTCCCAGGAATGTGACTTACAGAAAGGAACATTAAACTGTAGGAATGTGCCTTATATAGTTTATTTTTCTTACCCTAAACCCCAAGTAACTTTTTTCTTGTGTCTTTCAGAAGACACAAGTTGTAGATACAGGCATAGAAAGACCCAAAAGGCCTTCCTCCTCTCCAAGTCTGGATCAGCTCTATCTGTACCCTTCTTTGTCTAACCTGTTCTGAGAACCTCCAGTGGCGGAGATGCCACAGCCTCTTGAAAAAGTCATTGCCGGTTTTTAAACTATCCTTAATTAATATTTAACTTAAATCCCCTTTGTATGAACTCCTTACTGTCTAACTAACAACTAAAGACTGTCAAAGACTTCGATCTATCTTCTTTCCCCTAATCGTTGCTTAGCTGTTTAACTCCTTCCTTTTACATCACATTTTACAGAACTCTCTCTTTTGTTTGGTGCTGTCCTTGGACCGTCTCTGGGCACCCAGAACTAGACAGAGTGTTACATTAGAGGTCTTGTCAATGCCAGAATTGAGTGGCAGGATAATGTCAGATACCTGATGTATTAGAGACCTGTTTTGTCATCCTGAGGCTGAAAAAAAAAAAAGAACAATAAAAAGATGCCCTGAGAAGTGTCCCAAGAAAGCTGTCAGCTTTCTGTGGTTAGCCTGACTGTGAGTGTTGTTGCTGATTAAGAGAATAGAACATTATGGTAATTTGTTCTAATATTTTTTTTGTATAAGAAAGGCCGTAGGAGTTGTCTGAATTAATTCCTTTTCAAACAGAGCATCTCTTTTGGAAACAAAAATCCAATAATATGGAAATAGCACTACCATATTTGTTTTTCAGTGAGCACTTGTTTTAGCTACTTAAAATAAGCAAAAAAAAGAAATTGGACCAGGAAAATAATTGTTGTGTAGTCTAATTCTGCATAGCCTCAGCTGTCAGAAATTGGAACTTGCTGTTTCTTTGTCTGCAAGGCAGATGAATCAATAGATAATCAGATTTCACCTTCTCATACTGATGCTTATCAAAAATGATCAAATCACATTCTGACCTTCCTTTAGAAATGAAACAGTTTAATCCCCTGCTGCCACATACAGGAAAGCATGTCTTCCAGTTCCTTAATTATTCTATCATTCTTCCCTGAGTCCTTTCTCTGCTGTCCTAGTTTTTTGAATTTTAAATGCTAGGTATGAGTACAGACTTCCAGTTGCAGTTGCATCAGTGCTAAAAGCAGAGGTAAGAAATCCATATGCTGCTTTTGATATTCCCCAGTTTATGGCAAAAGCAGTTCACTAAGAGTGCATGTTTATCTAATTACCCACTATATTAGCTAAATTGTATCACTGCTTTGCAGAAGAGTCCCTGTTACATCAGAGCAGCTTGCATTCCATGTTTTCAGGGGCCTGACATAATATTTTGCAAAGTCTGACTTTGTGTCACTGTTAAGTTATGCTTGTGCCGTCTCCTCATTACATTACTAAGTTATCTGTTTTTTTCCGTAAGCCATGGTGGTAGTTAAATAGTACTACTGTCCTTCATGTTTTCATTTGTTGAACTGTGTACCTTTTGTTCCATTATCTTGAGAAGTCTACAGTTATGCAGGTTGCTCTGTTTCCCTTTTTAAAAAGCAGCACATTAGTTTTCCTCCTCTCAATCGCTCCAGAACCTAACCATTGACTTTACAGCTCTTTCAATTTTGCTTTGAAGTTTTTTGGACTTGCCAATATAAGTGCACAGCTGCAGTGAGTCCTTTTCAACATCCATATCAACTGGTGCTAGAATAGAAAGTGTTTAATCGTTAATACCTAATAGTGCCTTTTCCCAAAATGGGGAGGGGGGAGGGAGGGGGAAGGTAAGTGATTCATATATTTATGGATGGTAGAATTGTTATAGTTCTTTTTGTTCCTAAAGTGTTAGCAAAACTTTTAGTGTGCCTTAAGTATGCTGACAGTAGTATTTCCACATATCTTCTGGCTTTCCGTAGTGGTTTTCTACAACTCTTAAGCTTCTATTTATATCTGTTGCTATCAACTTTCCATTTTGAACATTTCTGTGTGTATGAGACATACATTTTAGAGCTCCTTTTGCAACCTGGCAATTTCTGTGTTTAGTGCATTTATTTTTTGAAATAATTTTTAAAAAATTAATTAACCTTAAGGTTTATTCATGTGCTTCTCTTCAAGTGATTTTCCTAGTTCTGTGAAAGTGTTCCTAGATTCACAGAAGATTTAAACATATGTTTAATCTTTATGCCTGAGTGTGCTGAGAGGTTTTCCTTCAGTGTATACGTGTTATCAAAGGACGTACTGGATGCAAATGGAAACACAGCAGCTACAAGCACTTGTGTTAAGAAACTATTGCTGACAAGGTGTTTGGGGACGGGAATCTTAGTTTAGGCCTTTGCTCTCAGGAGGATTTTTTATTCTTAATCTCTGTCCAGTTTCTCTTGAGTGCCCATTACAGAGGCAGAAACTTTGTTGTGATCTGTTTGTGATCCCACACATCTTTCAGTGGTTTCTTTTTCTTTAGTGATCTTGTCCTAGCCTAATGATTAGGACTGTGTTTGAAAAGTGGTACAGTCCAGCTTGAAACTTTCAGGTAGGAATGCCTAGAAACCCAAATGGCCTCTCCCTGAGTGACTCACTATCTAGAAGTCTCTCTGTATCTCTAGTATTATTATATAAAAGCTGCCATTTTTTTGTCATGTTAAAAAAATAAAATCATGCTGTTTTCCTATCCCCAAACAGGTGTTTGGCAAGGAAAATCCTTTTGGGTGTCATGGACAATGAATCCCAAACCTCCTATGACATGCCTTACTCAGATCTGCAGAGATGCTAAATTTGCATAAAACAATCGTTTACAGACATTTCTGTCCTAATGTTCTTCACTGGCTGTTCTGGACAGTTTCCTCTTAGTATTCTGGCTTTTCTAAGTCACATTTTGAATGGGGAATTAATGTGTATAACATGATATTAGGAGTTTTTATAAATAAGTTAGTGATCTGACTCCCTGTGCAGACGTGGTTCTAGGTATGTGTACTCATGCTGAACTGGTGTCCAACATAAGTGCCCTCAGCCTTTTCTCCTGCTATAATCTCCTCCTGATTAGATTCATTATAGGATTAGGGAGCCCAGTAATCCTGTTATTTGGTGTTGTCTCTTTATCCTTTATTAATAAGGATCCTAGTTATTAATAAATGGAAGTAAAATAGACAACTGACTAAGGAGCACACTGGTTATTAGTACTAAAAGTTGAACCAGCATGCTTCCTACACTTAAAAAAACATTCACATTTCTATCAAATTCAGTAGAAGAGAGCCCTTTACAAGTGTTTTTCAAACGGCTCTTACTATATTTCCTGGAATAGAGAATTAATGTTGTGAGCAGATGAAAGAGTAAGCAATTTTCAAAATCTCTCTTAACACTTTACTCAAAATGTAAGGGAGTTCTGCTTTTTCAGGAGGAACCACGTATTTGGGAATGCTTTAATTAAAACAGTAGTCTGGATCAGAGCTGTTTTGTTTTCCGTTTCTTTGCAAAAAAAAAAGTTTTGAATTTATCTTTCAGCGATTACCTAAACTGAATCTATCTTGAAGGAAATGAAGTGTACTTTGGAAGCAGAGTAGAGGTATAAACAAGGGAGAATGATCTCTAGATCTCTTTTAGATCCGTCTAGATCTCTTACCTCATACACAGAAACTTTCACTGCATGTAAGTAGTTTACATGTTGTGCAATCTAAAAAGATCAAAGACACTTGTCCTATGTGTAGTCTATCGAGTTATGTATGTGACTGAGTCTCCTGAATTGATTTAATGCTTGCTCAGAGATAGCTAAAAGACACCTGGTCANAATTGGTTTCTTTTAATCTTTCTTAAATTAGGAGTTTGTTTTCCCAGATGTCATATGCATTATGGCATAGAATTAGTAAGACTTCACCTTCAGAAACAGTGAATGCTTGTGAGCAAGGGACTCTTCAGTCACTGTCTTAAATCTTTTTTTGATTAAAGGAACTAGAAAAAATACTTGATTTTTGTTAGTGATTCATCATCCTTTTTCTGCCTGTTCCCTGAATGGCATGAAAGTTTCTGCTCCAGTTCTCAACCTCCTTGGTGAGAACTGCAATCTGTTAGTGAAGCATCTACATAAAAGGATGCCTGTCAACAATCTGACACTGTTGTCACATTCTTCTCCTAAACATTTCGCAGGAAGCTCCATAATTCTGTACTAGGGTGGACAGTGTTGGGCTGCACAGATAACGTATACAGGAACTGTGGGAACCTTTCTGCTGAGGTCCCCATATTGCCTTAGAGAAATGTGGCATTAATGGATCGGTGTTAGTAGAACAGTGCTCCCAAGCTCTCAGTATGAAATAACCAAGAAGACACAAACTGTTGGTGCTCTCCCTCAGTGCTTCTGCCAGTGAAAATTTTCAGGGAAATTGTGCAGCACACGCAGATGTGGTATATGTGATAATACTTTTGGCTCCAACAGGATGCGACGACCAGTTTCTCTTTTGAGTCTCGTTGTTGTGTGTTTATTATTATTACTTTTCTAAACACGTCTGTTGAATTAACCTCTTAATCTACATGATAGAGAAATCAGCTACACAAGCGTGTTTTGATTTGCATGGCACATTAACTTTTAGAATTTTTTATGTGACAAAATTATTTGAGCGTTTTCTCAATGTCTGAGTTATTTGACTTATTCTTTCTTTACATCTGCTTGACTGCGTCATCTTCATTGCATTGGAAGCTGTAATAGAATATTCACAAAATGCTGAGGAAGTAACAGTAAGAAAGCAAACTCTTGGAGAAGATAAATTATATTTAAGAGTCAGAGGTTATTTTAAATTAAGGTAGTCTTTACATGGTATTAGTGAAAATCCATTTCCAAGACATAATCAACATATATTTTTGGTAACCCATTACATGCCGTAATTTAGAAAGAAGTACTTCCACAGAAGTCTCAATGAAAAATAAATCAAATCTGTTTAAGGGAAATGGAGAAAGTTATATCAGTGTCTTGTGGTAGCACAGTGTTACACTAATTATGCTAAAGTTCTCTTTGTTTGAGAGAGAAGTGTTACTATGTAAGATTGTTCATGTTTAATTGCATTGAGCTGTGGTGGGTTGACCCCAGCCAGCAGCCACTTACCAGANACAAAGTCACCATGATTTTACTGAAGTTTTCCATTGCAACCACACAAGTAAAATTTAACAACCTCTTGAGGCATGTTTCTGATGTGTCAATTTTGCTTTCTGTTTGCTGTTGGGTAAAAGAGTCTAGATTTGAAAAAAAATGCTGTGTGGTATTGTTAAGATGCTTTTATTTTGATTCTCTGCCTGTATTTCTTACTGCTTGCCCTGAACTGGGAGTTTAATTTAAAGTCTGCATACAAGTAGCTTGTGTAATGTGGTGTATATTCAATATTTTTGGCAGTGAGCAATTTGACAGAAGACAAGCCAATATGCAATGGCAGGAGGGATAGGTAGCAAGACAGCAGGTTTGTTTAAAGATACTATTCAAAGGAAGCAACTCCTGCCCTGAATGGCCACAGGGAACAACCTGTACTGAAAGAGGCTGACAAAAAGGTTGCTCAGAGGTCAGGCTCTCTCCAAAATAGCCATGTTCTTATGGCCGTGTTTCATCTTTTTCACAGATAGTTCTGTGAGCGAGCTCAGCTGTATTTTTCCTCTGTGGTCATCATTGTTCCATAGACAGCAGCTGCAGAAAAAGTTGTAGTTTATTGCCGGCCCAAGTCAGGGTGTGTGGGCGAAGTACTCTGTTCCTGATCTGAGAGAGATGAAGGAATCTGATTTGTGCAGCAAATCACTGCAGCAAACAGAATTAGCAAAATATTTGTATGTGCGTATTTGTTATCTAAAATATTGTTTACATGATGAACAATAAGAAACTTGCTCCTTCCTGACAGCCCACCTGGAAAAGGCTTATTAACTTTTATGCTGCGGGTATCACGTCGTGCTTTATAGAACACGTAATTAATCAGGGATTGTAGTAAAAAAATAAAAAGAAGAATAAATACTGTAAATAAGGAATGACGCCACCCATATTGAAGTGTTAGTGAAGCAGTTTAACTGATGTTAGGAATGTTCCAAATGGTGATGGTTCTCTGGAGTTATATCTACAACTATATCTTTAAATAAGCCAAAATGAGAATATAGGATAGAGCACTAGCCCAAAATCATGTAAGCTTTTTAGTTGTTTAATTGCGTGCTTCCTGATACAGTTTGAATTCTGCCAAATCGCACTACTTCAGATGATGCCCAGACGTGGGTTGGGTCCTAACATGGGTGAGTGACTGTTTAAAATAAGCAGTGGGAATGTTGTCTCCCTGCTTCTGGGGAAAGAGGTCAGCTATATGGCAGTGAGCCATTTCCCTGCCACTTAGCCTCAGATCCAGAGAATGGTTCCTGGCTGGGTTAGTGGGTATAATCTTAGAAACTTCTCTGTTTCACTTAGCGATTAGATCAGAAGCAAACCTTCTGATACTTTGTCGGGAATGCAAAGGCAAAAAGGAAGCAAGGACCTATATTGCTGTTCCCGTTCACTGCTTTAACCATTGTGAACCTGGCTTCTTGCTGCTATCCTCAAGGCTCACAAGACCTCAAGGTCTGTCCTATGCTTCTGTTCTACGTGTATTTTCTTCGCTCTGGTCATTTCTGTTCCTAACCTTCCAAGGTTTCTTCTGTTGCTTCTTTACTTTTCCAGTGCAAGATCTTTGTTCATCAATCATTTGTCTTCCTTTCTGTACCTGTGACAAATGGGCTTGACCTAAGCCTGTCTTGGGTGGTACTGCAATGCAGGCAGTATCAAGATGGTTAGTACTACTCCTTATATTTTCTGATACTTACTTCTCTTTCCTGTACAACTGAAAGCTAATTGCCAGGGGAAAAGAAACAAGAAAGAAGGGAAGAAAGGAAAGGAAATAGGCAGTTTTGCCTATCCTTGCTGTTTGACTGCCTGGCAAGTACAAAGGCAATCACCAGAAGGTCTAGAGAGCGTCACCATTTCTGAGATGTCTTAAGCACAGCATGTAACATCCTGGAATGAGGGGGAGATACCACTGCTACTGGAGCAGGCACCAGCTCATGTTCTTACTCAGGTGTTACTACATATATTCTGTATAGCCATAGTGTGAACTTCTGTTTAAACTCCAGAGTTTGTGTTAGTTTGTAGTAACTGCAGTGGTGTATGTGAAGAAAGTCTTTGAATACTAACTCAAATTTTTTACAACAAAACTGTGAAGTCTCATAGTATTTTCTTTACGCATAAAGGAAAGACTGATATTTTCTGGATAGCTTTGCGTTTGGTAAATAGAGCCTTTTAAAAATCTCTTGAGTTTTGCAAGTGAGTTAATAGTAACTGCCACAATTAAATGAGAATTTAGGCAGCCCTGTTGGCCAAAAATTCTCTGCTTTTCAGTATCATGAATTTGCTGTCTTGTAACCTCTGTAGAGAAAGGAAATCCTGACTTCTAAAAATAAAATGCATTGTTATTTTAAGAACGTAAAAGAAGAACGTTTCAATTTGGTTAATATGAGTGTTTGAAAAATTTTGTACATTTGTATCTTTATTTTAAAACAGTTGTATCAATGTAAGACTATTTATTTATTTATTTGTTTTTAAACAAGTTAGGGTTAGGGTTAGGTCAACAACCTTGTTTAGGTTAGGTCAATCTAACTTGTGTTTTAGCAAGTTAGGTTAGGTCAACAAACATTCAGTATGACTCAACTTCTCCACATCTATGAAGACATTGTTTAGCCGACAGCCCTTATGTGTGCTGGATCATTATCTTCGTGCTGTGAAAGACTTCCAGGTTTTATCAAGGTTCTTGTTGCTGTTACGGTAATCACTAAGGACCTTTCTAAGAGGAAGGCTTGCAAAAATCTAACTAATTTAGAAGGAAAAAACAGTTATCACTAACAAATATGTAGTTCAATTTAATGTTAAGAAAAAGGTCAATGAGGACTGAAAAAATTAAGAAGACAGCTCTCATTACTTCCAAGAATAAAGCAACAGAAACTATCCCTTATAGGCAACACGCAAAATTGTAGTAACATACAAAAAGACAGAAACAAGAAGAGGACTTTTTTTTTTCTTTTGCACCTTTAGCACTGAGGATCTATCTACCTGTTCTGTTACAAAAACATGACAATTTTAGTATGTTGAAAGAAGTGTTTTTGCAAAATGATCACAGCAACACACTTTTTCGACTATTGGATTACATTAGTAATTACACTGAAACCAGCATCAATGTTTAGAGTATGTGTTTTCCAGCTCTTCCAGATAAAGTTCTTTATGTGGAAGAAATTTATTTCTCATCAGTTTTTCATTTGAGATATGTACTGTGCTGATCTTCCAAATACATAATTATTAAACCAAACTGGTGAGAGTTGTCTCCCCTTAGACAGTCTCACCTTTCCTTTTAGTTAATTTCTATTAGAAATTGTGCTTTACTGCAGAAAGAGGAAGGCCGAATATGTTCTCCATTCAAATAACTATGTATATGATTAATTATTATTAATTATTGAAAGCTTCCCAATGCATATTGGAAATACATTAACATATATATCAGGTCTTTTAAAGTTCTGTTTCTTTAATAATAAAGCCATTTGATTGTCACAATAATTGGGTAGAGTTTTAAATATCACCAGGTTTTTTTCAGCAGTTTCTCTTTGATCCTTGAATTGAGAACAGTCATTAATAAGACAGCACAGTTGTGGACATACGTATTTCAGCTTGTGTCTGCATGTGGCTGGACATATGCCATTGAAATTATTGACTGATACAATGGATAATGGATTAAATGAATTACTGTATACCTATAATTAGAGGTTCTAGTTACTGAAATTTAATATGAGTCTGCAATTTTTTTGTAGTATCACTTGAAGTCTTTTTAAATGAAAACCCAGAATTTGCATAATCATTTGGCTTCTGTACAGTTATTGGTGAAATATTTTGGTGGATTTTTTTGAGATGTTTACAGTTGCTAAGGGTAAAAACACTTCAGTGATTGCTTCCGCTTTGGTATCTGCTGAGGAAATGTTAGTGCCGAGCCTCCTTTTGCCCTATGTTTTACGGATAATCTGCTGCCATTGTACCCACAAGCTGGGCAATACCAAATTATTACTTGAGATCCTGACCAGCAGTTTTTTTCATCTGAAAAAGCAGTTTGTTGGTTTTGGATTTTGGTGGTGGCTATTTCGGGGGGGGGGGGGGGGG